>CAVMGG010000391.1:0-74334 GCA_963680895.1 Fragum sueziense
CAACGTATACCAATTTCAAATACGTCGGTTATGTGTTATTTAATGTCTGGTCCAAATATGTGGATTTTCTTTTAAACGTACAAAGTAAGTGAAATTTGACCGATTATCCTAGATTTGTCAATTATTAATCAAACAGACCCTGTTTAAGGAAATAGAAAGGAATGCTTGGAAAACTTGAAAGAAAAGGCGAAAACTGATGTTGATAATCAGCATTTTTCTCCTTTGCCATGTGTTTTCCTGCTTCAACATACACAATTTCCGTTATAAGTGGCATTCGATTCGACGTCTTTTTCACCTTGAATAGAGACTAGCCTGAGATTTTGCCATAGAGAAAACGGTTATTGAAAATATTGCAAACTTTTAACCTATCTTATGTAGGCCTATAGCCTAGCCCCCCCCCCCCCCCCCCCCCCCAAGTTTTACATCAAAACAAACCGTCACAAATCGACGATCGACGTCTTCATATCTTTACTTTTCAACAACATCATCATAACTGCATCTTCGCTAGCCAAGGTTGAACCCACCTACGTTTGTATTCACCCTTGGCGGATTTAGTCCGATTTTCTTGAAATCGCGAAGCGCCGCCTAGCGGTTGTTCTGCTGGTTGTTTACGTCCATTATTGATGACGTCATTAACGCGCGTTGTCTTTCGCGTCGTACGTCGTGCAGATTATGTAAAAGTTAGCTGTTTTTTCGGTCGAATTGTTGAAAGTATAATAATTCGTCGATAAAAGTTAGAGAATTCCTGTCTATTGCAGTGAAATTCGTAGGAAAAATCGCCCATCTTCGCGTTTTTGAGTTACAAATGCAATGCTTTTTCCCGCCCGTTGTCATGATTTGGTTACTCGTAACAAATGTATCAGTCGACAATCTGATTGGTTCCAGCGAGACCTCGCTGGAACCAATGAAAACGCTTTCCAGGAGACCAAGAAAATCGGACTAAATCCGCCAAGGGTGAATACAGAAACGACGTTACGTCGTAGATGTCACCCTTGGCTTGCGAAGATGCATAACTGCAGCTTAAACAAAGCTGTAGTTACGAGGCTTTTCTCACCAAATAATGACACATATTTTGACATCTGCAACCATAAAAGCATATAATGCTTATATACATGTAGCAGTAGTTTCAGGGCTACGGTATTTGAAAACGAGTTAAATGTATCTCCTTTTGGGGAAAGGCCGCAGTCTTTGTCTATCAATCGCAGCAATAATTCATTGCATTACTAATTTGTTATAAATTACTGCGATTGCCGCGAGAAAAGTCAGAAAAATAATAACGTTTTGCCCAAAGACAAGAATAAATTAACATCTAATCTAGAATAAAGATAATGTAATTACATGTGTTTTGTGATACTAGTGCCCTTTCCCAAACAAGACCCGATTTTGAATTCCCTGGTATGGGAACATTGAGAGAAAATAGGAAATTTCCTTTCCGTCAATATTTTCTATGCTATAATATTTACAATTTCTACTTTTGACATCATTTATTTTGTCTTCTGCGAGGCCTTTCAAAATGGAACAGTATTTGACACATGGAAAAAGGTTTTAAAAGAAGTCGTTTTACAAGTCATATGAAGATTCAAGCCCAGATCCGAGAAAGGGGGAGGGGATATCCGGGCTCCCTTGCGCTCCTTCGATTTAAGCCAAAAAAAAAGTTAATCATTATTTCATGAGTAAGCATATTTTGATTAACCCCTGTTTGGCAGAAGATTCCTAGATCCGCGCCCGTATGTCATTATATTACACAACCCTTTCTCCAAAAGACAACAATTTAATTTGTTTCTGTCTAAAAGACAGGGTATGTCCATCATAGCTTAGAAAGTATTGTGGCAAAGGGAGAAAATGGTGGGAATTGACCTTAATTTTTTTTACTATCATTAGCCTACATGCAATTTAGACTAGTCAAAATTCTTAAAGTGACATTTCACATTTATTTCCCTTTTCAAAGGTATGTCTAGATGCAAAGATTGTTTATTCTAATGCGTAGAAATGCTATCAGTTTTTTGAAGTTGTTATTTATAAGCGAAAAATACGCCTTTAAAGTTGAGACAGAAATGACAAATTCTATATAAATCTGAACTGCTGTCCACAATAATTTGTTTAATTTTAGCACAAAAAATATATATTGTTCGTAAACGGTTCGATATTTTTGCTCGAAATTCTCAGAATTTTCATAAATATATATTCTTTATTCAGGAAATAAGGCACAAATGCCTATCATTACCACATATATAAATAATACAAACATATCAAAACGGTCAAATGGTAAATACGTTTGAGAATTATGGCATGTACATGTACATAAGAAAACATGCTTTCTCAGATAGAATAAAAGTAAAATTTACGTAAAAATAATCGTGAAATGTCACTTTAATGTTCTCCAATAGCTTCTTGACCACCACGTGCGCCATGTCCCTTACCAGACTGCATCTAGGCGCAGACTAATCTGGTTCTATTGTGGTCTCAAATGCCACAAAAGCCCATTTAAAAGACCCTGGCTTAACCCTTTCCTAAACGACAAATATTTCGTCGGTGTTATTGCAAAACCTCGTAACTCCAGCTTGATTAAAGCTGGAGTTACGAGGTTTTGCACTAACAACGACGATTTGTGAATTTTGTGCTGTTCCAAAACTTCCCCAGTACAGACCTCAAATTCAATGTTATCAAGTGTGGGAAATGCGAATTCTATAGTAAGGAAAGTAAGAAAAGTATTGAGAGAAAACGAGAAAATGCTGGTTATCAGCATTTTCTTCTTTTCTTTCAACGCTTTCCAATATGCTGTCTGGATCAGTAACGTCAATACTAAGTCTTGTTTGGGAAAGGGTTAAATATTTTCAGCATTTGTAATACATGTTTGGCTACATCGAATTGGTCCAGTGATCTATCGGAAGTTATCGATCAAGTAACGATCAAATATTATTTATGATCTTATGTGTACATGTCTCGATAAATGACCTTGCACATCATCTCCAGCTCCTCGATAGAGATGATGTGCCATGTCATTTAGTAACAGTTATACTTGTACCATACGAGCACAAACAAAAGTCGAACTATAACAAAACAGTGCACAGTCACATTAAAACGGTGGATAATCATGTGATACAATATTTTCTGAAAATCTTCAATAATTTTGTAAAAACTGGACTGATTTGAATTCGGGTTGAAGCAGAGAATGTGGACAGACGTCACGCATTAGATGGACGTGGTTGAAAATCAACTGATAAAACAGTTATTGAAGATAAACCAAAATTTTGGTTTATCTTCAATAACTTTTTCATCAGTTGATTTTTCAAAAATCCAACACGTCCAGCTTATTCCTGGCATTTTCCCACCTTCTCTGCTTCAAATCGAATTCAAATTGGTCAAGTATTAAAAAAGATATTGAAGATTATCGGAAATTCTGCGTCACGTGATTATACACCGTGATTAAACACTTTCCCAAACAGTGACCCCTTTTGGCGAACCCACTACGTGACTAGAATTGCCTCAAGTTTCCCGACTCTTTTCATTATGGAAATATCATAGTCCGGGTTTGCTTGTGAAAGGATTTAGGTATACCATCCATTACTTGCCACCAACACTTCTTGCAACTTCCAGCATCATCGGTGGCAACAGAAATTGACGATGATATACCTTTATCAATTTTCGGGCGTGATCCGTGGCAACGAAAATTGACAAGAGATACCCTCGTCATCGACGAGGGATATCCTCGAAAATTTACGTTGCCACGGATTACCGAAGTTGCACGCCATTGCACGAAGTGTTTGACATCTAATGATGGATAGAATACCTTAAAACCTGTAAAATGAATCTGTACGCACTCGTAATTTCACGGTCAATTAGACGTACAGACAACTTCCTCAATCGTGATCAGGATCAACATAAACATCCAGATTTATGAAATTCCCTCAAAAATTATTTTTCGTCAAAATATTTGTGGTTCGTCACGCTTTCTTGGTCAGAAAAATTGGTTGGATCCGTGAGTGCCTGCACGTAATTGCAAAAATCTCGAATTCCTTCTGCAAAAGTATGTTTAAAAAATAGATTTTAGGGAAAATCTGATTAAACAAGACACATTTCGTTTGTCGCCCGACACATTTGATTTTGCACAAAATCGAAATGTTACATGCATTTTCTTCATATCCCACAAATATTTTCCTATCCAGATAGACAAAACAAAAATATAAAAAAAGAAAAAATGTCTCCTAAAACATCTTTGAATTTGGAAAGGTCTAAAAATTAACCCATTACTGGCTTTGGAAAACATCGTGGGAATGAAGAAATTGCTTGTGACAAGCAATTTCTTCATTTCCCACAATGATTTCTACAAACAAAAAAAAAAAGACAAAAAGATTTTAATTTCATTAATTTGAGATTGTCGTCTGCAGGCTCTTTCAATTTGGACCGCCCTAAGATTTTGTCGTTTGCTAATGGGTTAATCGTCTGATAATGGGATTCCATCGTTTCCCTTATGATAGTAAGCAGTTGAAATGACTTTGGATAAGGTCGTTTTTGCAATTACAGTCGACACTCGTTGTGTCGAAGTCAGAGGGGGCGTCAAAATACCTCGAAATATCCGGAGTTCGACTAATCCGATTTTGAGTATTTCCGATGAAAACGATATTTAACCATGTTTGATGGGCATCATATGTGTTCATGATTGAAATATAGTAGAAAAAGGAAAGAATTTGCTAGAAACGAGCAATTTCTATCCTTTTCCTACTAAATTTCAATGGCTGTACTTGTTTCGGAATTCATTTTGATATCCATATATTGAGGATGGGACATGACTTTCACTTCGACTTAAACGGAATTTCGACTAACCCGATGTCGAGATAACGAGTGTCGACTGTACATTCAGACAATTATTGAGAGAAAGGGATACCGGTATTGTTTTTCCCAATGCTTTTCCTAACTATTATAAGATGCGATCGTAAAACCACAATAATTATGGTGTTTGGAAAAGGGTTAAGACACAAAATGAGTGGCCAGATTCCGTCGTATCCCTTATTAGTAAGTAGTTGATATGACTTTAGATAAGGCCGTTGTTGCTTGACAACTTACACATCTAACCTGGTAAAACTTTTCATTAAAAACCCTTTCACCAAAATAATTCAATGTGTTATTTCAAGGCCTCAGAGTTGAAATTTAGTCATATCGTTGCTGGAGGGGACATCCCTGGTATAAAACAATTGGTAAAACATCTAGGCCAAGATTTTCTTCTATTTTCCTCAATAGTTTCTGTGCTATATCGTACAAAATCTATCTTTTATCAACATCCATTTGCCGTCTCCTGCAGCTTTCAGACTAGAACACCATAAAACGAAAATGGTTTAACTAGCCCATAGTGGTCCTTTCCTAAAATTTTATTCTAGCACATGAAGACAACCAAATATTTATGGAATAAAATATGAATTGGGTTTGATGACTGATATATGCTTATTTGTTATTCATTTACTGAAATTAAAGTGGTGTATTCTCTGTTATTATTTATAAAAATAAAAATTTAATCCGCAGAAAGTGTAAACATTTAAATTGTATAGCAATTTTAAGGAAGGAAGTTGTATGCATGCATACAAAACTTATGAAATTGGTTTCTTTGCAAAAACGCAAAAACTAATCTGCCATCTTTCACATTTGGGCTGAGGTTATTTATGAAACAAAATGTAAATGTTGGACTAGATTATTTTGTTCATTCCTTAGAAAATACAATTTTCAAATGATTTTAATAGCTACGTAATGGATTGTAACCAGTATCAGTTACAGAACATAATACAGCACGGTAACGTTAAAAAAAGTCGTAACTACAGCTTGAAAAAGCTGTAGTTACGACATTTTCGAACGTGACCGTCGACAAACAGCATGGTAGTGAAAAGGGGAAAGGGAAAAGTTGTTTCATAATTTTTAAACTCATTTTGGTGCTCTTAATTTAACCTAGGACGTGTTATTTTCGCATTTATTTATCCGTTTTCATAATTTATTATGAGTCTCTTTCCGTTGATACTGGAATGTTACTCTTGTGTTTTTCAATTTTCGTCGCTTTTCAATAAAAACCTCGTAACTGCAGCTTGTTTTAAGCTGCAGTTACGATGTTTATGTTGAAAAACAGTGTTTTGATGTCATTGTTAAGCCGTTTTGTGAAGTCCCACCCATCTTTTAACGTGGCTGCGAAGAATGACAATTAAAGAGCTGCAAGTTGAACAAATATAAAGGAGTGGATTTATTGAATGCAAGTTTGTTGGGACCATAATGTGATGTTATTGAAATTTGGATTAAAGAAGAGGTATACATGCTTATTTTGTGCATTTTTCTTTTTGCTATGTCTGCTTTTCCGTATACATTGAAATTCTATGGACGAATTTGAACGAGATTTCATAATAAAAATTATTTTTTCACTGGTTTCTTTATATAGTTTATTCATTTGAGCCAGGATCTGGAAAATGTCCCTTAAGGCTTTTGAGCCCAACATGGTTCCAGATCAGCCTGCATATACACTCAGTCTGATCAAGAACCACATTGTTCTCCAATAGTTTTTCCTTGACATGTAGCGATTATAAGAGTGTTTCAAGGGTCCTGATCAGCCTGTACTTTGGCATAGGTTGACCTTGAAACATGAAAGTCGCAAATGCTATAAGGGACATTTTTCCAGATCCATGCTCAAATTTTATTTTTCATGAATTTTGAAATATCCTATCACCTAAACCACGATCGACATCTACATTTCATATGCGCAGGAAGGTTTATAATATGGGGGGGAGGCAAATGTTTAAGTATCGGTGTATTATTTGGGGCATAGGGTATGCTGGGCCCCTTCTAAATTATTGGGGCTGCCCCTTGGCCCCCCTCTTCCTACGCCAGTGCATTTACATTTTAATGATGAGTGCCGTGTAAGCCCATCACAAAACAAGGCATGGATTTGACTTGACGTCCCTGACAGAAAAGGTTTGGGAAACATTGAGACAAAGAAGAAATGCTGATAGCCAGTATTGTTGTTTTCTAATTCATATGTCAACATAATATTTTATTATCGTATTGCCTTATATCATCAAAACACATTTTTGCTGTGTGTAGCATCTTCAAAATTGAAACATTTGGAAATGTCAAAACTTAAGCTTCGTAATAGGCCCCATTTTGAAATATATTATCTTATGACTTTCAGTGACTTTCAGTCATATGATACTGCTGTCCATATAGACTGTTTTCAAAGAATTAGCAGTATCTGCTTTTAACCCATTCCCACATAATCACGCTTTTTGACGCCCTGCAAAATAAAGGATTTGGAAAACATTATGGAAAATGAAGAAATTGCTTGTGACAAGCAATTTCCTTATTTCTCACAATGTTTTCTACACAGAAAGACAGAAACATGTAAACTTTCGTGCAATGTAATTTGTCGTCTGCAACATCGATGAATTTCGACGAGTCTAAAATAAATCCGTTTTGGTAATGTGTTAATCTTTTATGAATTTTTCACTTTGTGAAATTGCAGAACACCCTATTTTAGCGAGATGCTTCGTGAAATAAAATCATTTTAGATCTCCTTTTCGGATGTACAGGATAGTATATTATAACCATGCAATCGTATGCATTCGATTTTATTTTGTAAATGTTAAAAATGATTGATGAATGTTGCTTGTCGGTTACGTGCCTTTTTATGCAATTTTTGTAATTTGTTACATGCATGCATAATGCAATTCAACCCTTTTTCCAAACAAGACCTGCTTTTGACGTACCCATGGCCATGAAAACAGCTTTGCAAAACATGGATACAAAAAAGAATCAAAGTGCTGAGAGAACTGTAATTGGACGTCTCTGATTGATTGAGCGGGATTGTACATGAACGAAAGATATTTTATTCATTCTTCTGTGTTTAATTCTATAAGATCGGTTTCGGACATACGAAATCGGCTTTAATACCAGAAAACCCTTCTCAGGCTTCAAATTGATTTGATTGCCGTTTCAAGACAACTGATTTGTCTCTATGAATAATCACTATTAATTTGATTACCAAATTCAATTAAGGCCATGCGATTAGCACTTTTGTCTTCTTGTTTCGGTTTACTATGAGTATTGTCGTCAGTTATACTTTTCATTGATTTTATAAAGTACGCTACAAAGCAATTTATTCAAAATGTAAGCCAACGCGCTACATAAATGAAAGCCGCGATAGCTCACTTAGCAGAGCATTCACCTTGTACTCTTTACACATGTTATATCCGGAAGGCCCTGGGTTCGAATTCTACTCAGACATTGTTCTTTTTAATCATCTTTTTTTATACGCCGCCCGAGGCGGACGTATATTGGCATCATCTTCTCCGTCTGTCCGTCCGTCCATCCGTCCGTCCATCCGTCCTCCGTCCGTACGTCCATCCACTTTTCTTGTCAACGCAACTCCTCCTAAGTTTCTGGCTGGATCTTCTTGAAACTTGGTCAATGTTATCACCTTAATTGGAAGATGTGCATGAAGGAAGATTTTTTATGGTTCGTTGATTTTTGCCTGAGTTATGCCCCTTAAAAACTTAGTATCTGAGGCTTATTGAAATTGCAGCCTTGTCAACGCAACTCCTCCTAAGTTTCTAGCTGGATCTTAATGAAACTTGGTCAATGTTATCACCTCAATTGGTAGATGTGCATGAAGGAATGATTTTATGGTCTGTTGATTTTTGCCTGAGTTATGCCCCTTAAAAACTTAGTATCTGAGGCTTATTGAAATTGCAGCCTTGTCAACACAACTCCTCCTAAGTTTCTGGCTAGATCTTAATGAAACTTGGTCAATGTTATCACCTCAATTGGTAGATGTGCATGAAGGAAGGATTTTATGGTTCATTGATTTTTGCCAGAGTTATGCCCCCTTAAAACTTAGTCTCTGGGGCTTATTGAAATTTCAGCCTTGTCAACGCAAGTCCTCCTACGTTTATGGCTGGATATTAATGACACTTGGTCAATCACCTCAATTGGTAGATGTGCATGAAGGAAGGATTTTATGGTTCATTGATTTTTTCTAGAGTTATGCCCCCTTAAAACTTAGTCTCTGGGGCTGATTGAAATTGCAGCCTTGTCAACACAACTTCTTCTAAGATTCTGACTGGATCCTTATGAAACTTGGTTGATGTTATTACCTTAATTGGTAGATGTGCATGAAGTAAGGATTTTATGGTTCATTGATTTTTGCCTGAGTTATGCCCCCTTCAATCTTAGTCTCTAGGGCTTAATGATATTTCAGCCTCGTGACGCAATTCTTTCCAGGTTTTTCACTGGATATTTATAAAAACCTTTTTGTGAACACAACTTTTTACAGGTTTTTGTGTGAATATTTATAAATCCTTGTCAATGTAATTTTTTTTGTCTCAAGTTTTATAAGTGGCGGCGTATATTGTGACCATGGCACTCTTGTTCGACTTCTATCTCCACCATCGTTGGCGAAAAAACGACCGCAGTGATTTAGAATCGATCTTAACACAAATTCAACGAAATAAAGTAATGGAACGACGATCATTTACATACAATTCCGCTCAATCAATGAGAGGCGTCTAAATATAGTGTTCCAAGCACTTTGATTTTTATTCCTGTTTAGAGTAAAAAAAAGAAATAAAACACGGTAGCAGTTTTCCCTGGTTGTGGTTACAAAACAAATTCAATACATACTTTTCCTGAAACAAAATACCAGATGAATTGGAGCACCTAACCATGGATTCCTCATACAAGTACTACCGCAGCATCCTTACATCTACAGATGTGCATAAAAAGAAGAAATTGGGAACGTGCCGTCGGGAAAATGGCAGTGGAGTACAATAAGCAATTTAAATCTTTATATCATTATCAACGAAAATTTGAGAATAGCAATGTCCCTATCTGTACACATAGTCATAAGATCATCCAGGTACCATCTGTTGCAGACCCATTGCTTCATCTTCTTAGCTCAATACACGTAAACGGGTCACTTGAACGAAATAAATATAGATCGCTGTCACTTAGTCTTATACTAGTAATAATCATTGTTGTCATGATCATCGATCAGTATGTAAATAGGTCATGATACTGTCGAATATCAGTGATACAGATGCTGGAGAAAAAAAAAAAACTCGTAAGAGCAACTATTTTTCTGAATAGGTGGATTTCACTAGTGTCTCATCTGAGGCTGTTCAGATGGAACCCCGATTTGTCATGGAGTCGAACCCGAGTTGCGAAATGAACTCACTCCCCGATAATCAATTTCAAAACCCTGTTCCAAAGTACGTCTCGTGGAAACCCCGTTCCTTTAAATATGTCAAAGACTTAAACAGCAATGATCAAAGAAAAGGAGCCTATCATACACAATACGTGCATTAAATTGGGTAATAATTCTAAAATGTATGTTTTCGGTAAACACATCAAGAAAAACAAACGTTTTAACAAACGTTTTACAGAAGAAATAATCCGAACTGGTTTTGAACCAACGGCGTTCCAAATTTCAAACTGAAAAAAAGGTTGCGAGGTTAATCCTTTCCCGTTTGAGCTATCGCTGCTGCTGATGATATAGGGTGTCTGTTTACATTATAACCATAGTGTATGCATGTATCGCTTTCTAAAGATCTTACCCTTTACACAATAAATATTACGAAAGTAAAAAAACTACAAGAAAATGATTAAATCGAAAAAAGATCGTAAAGTTGGTTAAGACGTGGCATGAATTGAATCGGCCAATGAATCTTATAGTATTTGTTAGAGAACACATAGAAAGTAGGAAAAGATACGACAGTTTTCCTGTATGGTCGCAAAATCTATTTTGAATTTTGGTCAACTGGCAATTGAGTCTGAGAAAGGGTTTTTTGGTAATGAAAACCCATTTCGCCTGTCCAAAAGTGGCTATAAGAATTGTACGTCCTTTCGGACGTCCAATTAAAAACGATAATTTTCGTCTTTTGTGTCAATACTTTTTGTGATACGATGTAAGCAAGTATAATTTTCTGTTACACAAAATATCATTATTTTGTTGCCTGCCTCCCCCAAACTTAGAACTGACCCGTACGAAAATCTTGATTGTGACAGAGTTAAACAGCCGATCGAAAAGACAGAATGCCCTTAAGTATAATAAATTGGCTTACATTTTGTCTATTTGGCAATTTGTAAATTATGCCTGCAAAACGTAATTTAAGATCTCAACGACGTGTATTTTTGCACAAATGTTTCCATGGTAACTGTTATTTGATCCATAGATTTTGGATAAATTTGAGGTTTGATTTACATGGGTAGGCCCTATGTCACGATTTTCTTTTGAACCTCTTTAATCATGTTTATTTTACATCAACCCTTTTCCAACCAAGACCTAGTTTTGGTGTGTCTAAAAAGAGAAAGCTATGGAAAACATTGAGACAAAAGAAGTAAATGCTGATAATCGGCATTGACTATTTTGCCTTAATATTTGCCGTGGTATATTGAACACGAATCCCATCTTTATCAATATTTATTGTGTCGCCTGCAATAGCTGGGATTAGTCTGAATAAAATGTGTCGTTTCCGTCTCAACTTTATTTTTTTTCGGCTTATCAGCAACAATATAAAAAAACAACCATATAGCATTAAAAAATAGAACAACCAGTCTTCGCACCAAAACATACTTTACAAGAGTACAATTGGAATAGGGAGTCTCTGTAACAGAATATCCAACATTTACCGCATACAGAAAAAAACATTTAGCTGATTGTTTGGGGATTGAACTTTTTCCGTAAATGTTATTGTATGGTTAAAGCTATATCTTAATTTGAGAAAGGGGTAACCTTTGTTAACGTATACAACCCATCATTAGCACTAAAGGTCCAGAGTCGAAATTTGAAAAGTGTCAGTACCTCCTAAACTTCGTTACATTTCCATTCCAAATACAGACATAAGCATTTTGAACGGTTTAGAATTTTGAATTAATGCATACTTATGGAAATATTTGACAACAATGTTCAAAATTACCTCCCTTGCATATGGATATAGAGTAAAATAATATTTGTAAATTATTTTCTTCTTGAAGTATAATCTTGAAATCCGACACGGTGAATCAACTTATTTGAAGTGTATTTACAAGTGTGTGTAATTAAATGCATTTCGTATGGCTAGAATGTGGTGTTTTTAATGATGGGTCATATACCTTAACCCTTTCCCAAACAAGACCTGGTTTTGACGTCCTCAATAGAATAGGCTTGGGAAAACATTGAAACAAAAGAAGAAACTGCTGATAACCAGCAGTTTCTCCTTTTGTCTCAATATTTTTTAGTCATATTTTACACAAATCCTATCTTTAATTACATCCATTTTGTCATTTGTGGCAGTTTCTGAAGAGGATCACCCTAAAAATTTTGCCGTTTGGGAAAGGGTTAAACACCGAGGTATTTGAAGTAGGTTGTAATGTTATAATGTAGTATATCATTTACTTAACGTTTCTTTAATTGCTCTGTTTTTCAGCCTGAAGCCCATGACGATGCAAAATGTCTAACGTTAACTTCACTCGTAAGTATTCCAAACCTTGACATTATTTATATTCTCCTGCAACAAGATGGTGCATACTGAATTAACATCGTCTGCGTGTCCGTCTGTCTGTCCAATTTCAGGACGGTTCCTTTTGAGAGCTGCCGCAGGCGACAAAATGGATTGATGCTGAAGGTAAAATAGCACAGAAAGCATTGAGGCAACAGGAGAAAATGTTGATGATCAGCATTTTCTTTTATTGCCTCGATGTTTTTGTACAAGGAACGTCAAAACTAGTTGTTGTTTTTTCGGGAAAGGCTTGACCAACAAATATCTATCAGTCCTTGCAAGAGCTGATGCACATTGTGGACTCTCCCCCTACCAAGGAAGCTAAATTGTCAGATTGTTTTATCACTTCAAAGTGTGAGTTTTATATAAACATTTATATTATTGCTGCTTCCATTATTCCTTTTGCATTTAGGATATATATATTCTTTAAAGCAGCGTTGGTTTATCATATTTGTTGTCGTAAAATATTCATTATATTTGTTTTTTTAATTTCCATTCATTTTCAATCGTCAGCAAAGTGATCTACTGAGCATAAGCATTATTATTATGTGTAAGAATGTCTACAAAGTTGTCATAACAAATGGGAAGACTGACTGCACGTACAGGTGTTGTCAATTGCCACGTATGTGTAGGCTGTTCTTTATCTAGGGTAAGGGCAAAAAAGCCGAACTATATCTGTTTTCCAGAGATATGCGAACCAATAGAATTACGACGTTGCCAAAATGGTGCCACATATTTTGAACCCTGCGATTGGCAGCGCCATTACCAATGTATCAACGGCATATATATGCTAAGGGGAGGGGAAAAAGTTTAGCAATTTCTTAGACCAAAATTTTTTTTTGCAATGCAAAGGTAAAGATTTACTTAAATCAGTCTCATTTGCAAATTAGAAAAACTAACTCACTGATGATGCACTTCGTTTACGTGTTTCTTCCCGCCAAATTTAAGGCTCTATGACGTAATAGTGCTGAAATGACGTCTTGCACGAGAATACATGGGCGAATGAAGTTTATATCGACTATTCGTATCTCTGTATAATGATAAGCATAAAGGAAGAAAAGAATCGTCAAAAACTGATGGACGATCCAAATGGGACGTCGCCAAGAGCTAACCTTAGACCATAAGAATCAGGCTATTTGCATGCTGACTGGTGACGTGACGGTCGAAGAGGTGGCTTAACATTTTGGTGCGAGTCATTTGCCTACTGAGAGTTAAGAACTGTAAATAAGGCAACGCCCGAGACAGGTCACGCTCTAACAGGCCGCGTAAAACAAGCCAACGTTGGGACAATTACGTAGTAACGTGTTCACGACGTTATCGTTTCCCAGCAGCAAAAGTACAGCCGGTTTGATCAGAAATGCGTCAGGGACATGGATTTGTCCTCTTACTGTGAGGAAGAAACTTCTTTCTTTGCATTGACGTGTACGTCCACCTTACGTTGGTGTTCCAACGACTTGTTTTCACAGACAGGCCTGGCTGAGCCGGATGCGGATACACTGTCCATTGGTATGATCACATTGGATTCAAGTCATTTTTGCAGTTACATAATTACGTTTGAATTTTAAACTTGTGGAGGCGTAATTTTTAAACGATGGATCTCGTTATTCATCGTCATTCAACGTGACCATTATGGAGGCGATAGCGTCATGATCTAGGGTTCGATTTAATATCAAATTAAAACTGACTTAGTCACCATTCACAGGAACTTCTATGGCATATACTTGTGTGCTGATATTTCCCAGTATGTGGCTTTTCCTTCTTGCGTTAAGAGCACGTCACCATTCTCCATCATGATAACGCCTGTCTGCACGCTGATAGACACACGCTGAACTTTTTACAGACATAGAATGTGGATATGGTAGACTGGCCAGCCAGATTGTCGGATCATACACCAAATAGAACACTTCTGAGACTATCTTGGAACGAGAGCTAAAGGCAGGAATGACGTCAATAACGTAAAAGAACTGGCACTTGTTCTCCTTCTACCACTACCTTGTTTGACGTCATATATCAGACGTTTCAGATCTCTAATTAAAACCAAAATTAGGAATATTGTTGTAAAGACAATAAATATTGTTGTCTAAAAATTTGATCAAGATCGGAACACAGATAAATGAGAAATAAACTGCAACTTACGAAATTGCTTAACTTTTTTCCCTCGATATATTTCATGTCCCAAAATATTTTAATGATTTATCTTATTAATTTTCAAACATATTTCTTTCAGAGACATGTGAGGTGATAGACTTACGAAGTTGCCAAAATGGCGCCACGTATTTGGACCCGTGTGATTGTCGACGATATTATCAATGTACCAACGATTTTTCTATGTCTACGTTGGCTTGTAACAACGGAACTTTGTGGGATTATAAACTGAATAATTGTAACCATGACAGAACAGTCGAAATTAACCAACCTTGCGAAGCAACAAATTCGTGGGAAAGATGTAACACGACAGGTTGGTACATATCAAGAATAATTCTGGCTCGAATACCGGTATTGCGATGAAATCTTATTTTATTCAGGACACGATTTATGAGAAAATTCAGTGAGAAGCTTTACTAATTCTTTCTTCTTCTTTTCTTTTTATTTTCTTTAAATTAACGTTGAAATTTTCTTCCATCATGGGATTTCTGTCAGAAAAAGGGAGCAAATTGTCCAATACCTCTGTAATTAAAGTCCATTCGCCCCAATTCACTAGATCTATTAAGATCTAAGTCATGACTTTAAAGGGACTCGATGCATTATGCATCTGCGCAATGTGAAAGCAGCCCGAGCACCTGCAGGCCACAAAATTTTACAGCACTTTATTGCTTTCTTCCTACAGACATTAGACTAGAAGTACTGAGACTACAATGTACTGGTGGTTCAACCACAATTACTCCAAACATAACAGCCAAACCACCCGAAACCCCAGCCTCCAAGGTTAACCCCGGCATGGTGGCGGGCTTGATCCTGGCAGGTGCCGTTATTACGCTAGCAGCCATTGCTTTGTTTGTGTTATACTCACGGAGAAAGAAAGCAAGGGCGAGGTAGGTCAAGTTTATTTCTTTTCGATAGCTTTAGACTGGGCTAGGTACATAGACTATAAGAGGGAGTAATGGGTTTTCAAGATGCAATATTTCATTAATTGCTTATCAAACCCAAACACTGTATTGTAGGGACTCATGAATAAGAATCGTCGTAATTTTGCTTCTGAGCTACATATTAGATGAGGAGGTAATGCAATTCTGAATCACTATTCTTATTCAAAAGCCAATGTCGTCTTGACAAATGTTCAGTAGGTCTATTCTATGAAGGACTTTTTTATGATAAAAGGAGTCGAATACACCGATTACTCTTATTACAATAAAGCAAATTCATTGTGTTTCTATTTAGAACCGCGGCGTAACAGTTACTTTTTGGAATTCGATGAGGGTATTTTTGTTTGTTTTGTTTTGTATAGGTGTTTGTAAATTTTGAATGATTTCGTATGATTATGTTTTTTCTAAACATTTTGTCTGAAACCTAAAGTCTTATTCACATTACAACATAATTAAAACACGGTCAAAATATACGGCAGAAATTTTTACGAAGCAAACCTTTTTTTAACAGTTTCCTTATTATTAACCCTGTTTTTCAGGCGAGTAAAACGACAGAGTACAATAGAAAACCGAGAGTACTTTCAAAATAACACCACAGAAGACCCATACGCAATCATCGATGACAGAATGGTAACTTTTATTCATTATTTAACGCCATTTCTCGAACTAAAACAAAAATGACAAATCCTTGTTTATTAGAAATTTCATATTTTAAAATAGGTTACGTCTTTCTGCTTCTGCGACCATTATATCGTGTCCCATGGACAACACGTATATAAATGTTGTCGTTGTTAAGGAATAAGTAAACTTAATCGTAAGAATTGATAGAACGAATACTTGGTTCTCAATTAGGAGAAATCTATCTGCATCTTTATGAGCATTGGATAGAAACAAAGTTTAGTTGTCTGCTCCAGACGGGTTCCATGTTTGGATATTCTTTTGTATCACGTGACTTCTTTCTACAGATTAGTGCTAGAAACAATCAAAACAACAACACCATTAACTCTAGCAGGAACGGAACAATATCTACAACAACAACCACGTTGCCTAGCGACGAGCCGATGACAGTATACGATAACTCCGCCTTCCGAGACGAGGAAAGCCCCGCCCACCGTGACGGAGACTACACATCCACGCTTGATCGTGCTCCAGTAAGCCCCTATGATACGCTAAGTGCTAGTGCTAAATCGTATGAAAAACCTAGAAATAGTGCAAACAAAGGTGATCTTGTAAACAATGGTGGTATTGTTCCTGGTACAAGTGATATAAATACTGATACGTTAAATGAGTCTGTAAATAGACAAACAGATATTACAGAAGAGACTCCACCTGAGAGTGGTACTGAAAGTGACGCTAATGATGACGTCCAATCACCTGACTATTACAAACTTGAGAAAGAAACATGAAATATATGATGGACATATAGATACATGTTCACGGGGTGTAATCTGCTTCCCGTCTTGTTTCTAACTATGAAATTAGCCAATACTAGTAATCAATTCGAATGACAGAGACGCGCGTTTCGTCCAATCAGACTGATTGAAAAAAATATTTAGAATTAGACAATATCTTGATATGTGTTGGTGAAATATGGATATATGTCTAAAGCTACATATCGTTGCTTAAAATACCACGTAAACACATGTGATGTGTTAATAAATCCCTTGGTTACAATGTCCGACGAAGACGAGGTCGTTACCAAACTCTTTTGTCAACTTTGTTGAACGATTTCAAAATTAGAATTTAAAGAAGATTCTAGTAATGGCGAAAGAAAATCTATTGGAACACACGTGGAAGTGAATTCTGATTTATGTGTAAAAGAATAAAAGAGCTAGGATCCGGAAAACTGGTCATTTTGAGACCAACATGGATTTAGTTCAGCGTTTTCTTGGGCAAAGTCTGATTAAGATCCACGTTGTTCTCTTCTAGTTTCTTGTTTATTACAATTGCTATAGAGCAGCATAGATCCTGGCCAGACTGGGCCTAAAACACGGTTAGCTCAAAAGCTTTATGCCATTAATATAGACCCTCAATTCATATAATCATAATTTAGTGTTCGACTTACTTTTTGGACCAATGAAATTGCAGTATATTTCAAAATTTCTCCGCTATATTTCGCATAAACGAGACTGTCTGCTAGTTTATGTGACGACTAGACATAGCCACGCCCCTGTCTCCAATGAACCGCTAGCGAACACTAAATCGGATATATCTATAGAGTCTGTATTGCAGATTCTACGCGATATAAACATTCAATGCACTGCGCGCATTTGAATGTTAATTTCGCATAGAATCTACTATACAGACTCTATCTAATATATAATATAAAATTTATGAGGCTGCTCTGTATGGCAATAATTGAAATACTTGAAAACCATTGTGGTCTCAATTGTGATATTGATCAATGTCTTTATGGTTCAGTCACGTTTGTTGTTCATTTTATCATCGTTGCGTTCTTGGTGCGAATTGTACATTGTGCTTTCATTTTGAATAAAAGTGTGTGAATAAATTTTAACGTTTATTAATATGTATGTGTGATAAATTGATATTACAGGATACACAAAGCAACTGATTATAATCGCAATGTGTTTTCTATACAATAAAATCCCTTTTAAATGCTTTTTGTAACGTCATATACAAAATGGAGTATTTGTAATTGTCAACGTCAAACGCTTTATACGTATGTGTAAACCCCAGGGAACATGTATACCAATTTTAACCCTTTCCCAAATAGCAAAATTTTAGGATGATTCACTTTAAGATCTGCCACAAATGACAAAATAGAAGTTATTCAAAATGGAATTTGTGTAGAATATTGCATAGAAAATATTGAGACAAAAGGAGAAACTGCTGGTTATCAGAAGTTTCTTCTTTTGTTTCAATGTTTTCCCAGGTATTTTCTATTAGGGACGTCAAAACCAGGTCTTGTTTGGGAAAGGGTTAAAGAAAGAGATTCTCGGGTAGTATGTTTTCAATTCAATATGATACCTTGTTATATTTTGTCTGCAAAGTGTTTGAATACAACATCACATGCATATTGTTTTTTACGTTCTTTCACAAACGGCAAATTTTCAAAATTTCCATTTCAAAAACTGCTGCAGACAACAAATGGACATTGTCAAAGATAGAATTTGTGTACAATATAGCATGGAAAATATTGAGACATAAGGAGAAACCGCTGGTCATCAGCAGTTTTTTCTTTAGTCTCAATGTTTTTCCAAACCATCTCTATAAGGGACGTCAAAACCAGGTCTTGTTTGGGAAATGATTAAACGAGAATCGTAACAGTTGTTTTGGTTGGTACATGTATATGAATATTGGGACAAACATGAGAACATCCTGGTTTTCTTCTTTTGCCTCATAGTTTCCCAAGTTGTTTTTCTTTCTCTCTGTTTTCTTCTATATGTCCATGTATCCAAATAATTATCATGGGATCATTTCAAATGTATGTTAGAGATTTAGAATCGTGTTTGATGAAAATTAGTGCTTCAAAATTGTAATAGTATTACATATCAAAAATGATAATTCAAGAATCAATTAAAAAGGGAAAATTTAAAAAAGTTAAAAAGGGAAAATTGACATGAAGTGAACATGGTGCAGTTTCTGTATATTCATAGAATCGAAACCACGACCTGTTTTGAAATCTAGCAGGATTCGGTGTTTCACAAATCAACTGCTTAGCCCTCTCGGCTATGCCGATTAGCTGTACAAAGAGGTGCGAAGTAAGAGTTTTCAATCTTATAAATAGTAGGGATTATAATGTCTATTTTTAAACAGTAAAAATATTTAATACAAAATTTGATAATTGAAAATATTAAAATATTTAGGCACTTTTCCTTCTCTGACGTAGTTTTTGAGAAAATGGATTGAATTAATTTCATGTCTTCTGTGAATTTTCGTTGGTATAAGTTATTCAGTTGATGTAAACCAGGAAATTCAGAAAAAAAATCAAGTTGGCCATACCATGCCTATGATCATACCCTGCCTAATTGTATAGTGCAACTGCATAAAATGGGACTATTTTTCATTAAACTAATAGCTAAATGCTATTTGACACATAGGCATATTTCATGCTTATATTTTTCTAGGAACTTCCGTGAGTCGTTCCTAAAGGGTGGGTGGGAAATATCCTACATCATGGTAGTGTGCATGTAGGAAAGTAAGAATGAACATTTTTTCTTTGTTTATTTCTGGAAGAGCAGTATAACCCTTACACAAACATCTTGTCTCATTTCGTATGTTTCGCAGATAACCGATAGCTCGGGATCTGTGACCTGGCAGAGCATCGCTAGCTAGAGATGCTCTGCCAGGTCATATATCCTGAGCTAAAATTAACAAAAACAACAACTACTTCGAAAACCATCAAACTTCGCATTTCTTTGTTCTCCATATTTCTGCAAATTTGTTTGGGAAAGGGTGAACTGGAATGAAAGTAGAGAAGCATGGAATGAAGGGGTAAGTTTACAATAAACATTAAACAATATTATGTTTATTGTACGCTCTCCTTTTTATTTGTCAGCAAAATGTGAACGTGTGATTAGGTGTGTGTGAGAGAGAGTGGGGATGAGAGAGGGGTTAATGAGGGTGTGTGAGTGACCTCTTTCTCTCACACACCCTCACCCACCTCTCTTTCGCACACCGTCACTCAGTCCCCGCTGTCTCTCTCATTCACTCACAAAAACGGTGAGCGTGAGAGAAAGAGTGGTGCGGGTGTGAGAAAAGAATGAGTGAGGGTGTGTGTCAGTGCGAGAGCTGTGAGAGAGGCGGGTGTGTGAGAGAGCAGTGTGTGGGAGAGGGGTGTGTGAGAGAGCAGTGTGCGGGAGAGGCGTGTGTGTGAGAGAGGAGTGAGAGGGATGTGTGAGAGAGGAGTGTGCGGGAGAGGCGTGTGTGTGAGAAATGGGTGTGTGAGAGAGGAGTGAGCGGGAGAGGGGTGTGTGAGAGAGGAGTGTGCGGGAGAGGGGGTGTGTGAGAGATGAGTGAGCGGGAATGGGTGTGTGAGAGAGGAGTGAGCGAGAGCGGGTATGAGAGAGAGAGAGAGAGAGAGTGCGAGAGAGAGGGATGCGCGGGAGAGGATATATATGTGTGTGTGTGAGAGAGAGAGAGAGAGGGAGGGATGTGTGTGAGAGAAGTGGGAGAGAGACCGTGTGACGGTGAGACGGGTCTGTGACAGAGATAGAGGAATGAGCGAGGGTGAATGATGTTGATCATGAATGATAACTGTTTACAGGCAGGCTATTGAAGAAGAAGATGAAGAAGAAAAAACACGACCACCTAACCAGCATGCACTCAGAAAACTCGAGTGCTCATGTGTTGATGTGAGGAGCTTGGCACAAAAGGCGTCATAATTACGTCACGATCTTCATCTAGCTTCAGCAGCTGCAGTTCTAATAACCACGGTGTATAACCACGTGACTCAGAATTTCCGATAATCTTCAATATCTTTTTTAATACTTGACCAAATTGAATTCGGGTTCAAGCAGAGGAGGTGCGAAAATACCAGAAATAAGCTGGATATGTTGGATTTTTGAAAAAATCTACTGATAAAAAAGTTATTGAAGATAAACCAAAATTTTGGTTTATCTTCAATAACTTTATTATCAGTTGATTTTTCAAAAATCAACCACGTCCATCTAATGAGTGACGTCTGTCCACATTCTCTGCTTCAAACCGAATTCAAATCGGTCCAGTATTTACAAAATTATTGAAGATTTTCTGAAATTGTTGCATCACGTGATTATCCAACGTGATAACGGTGACTGATGAAGAGAATCATAGAACCCATTTATCGCTGCTTTTCAACAAAACCCTCGTAAATGCAGGTTAATACAAGCTGCAGTTTTTTGTTGTTGTTGTTGTTGTTCTAAACTCTGTACGTTGTAACGCACGATTGTCTCCCAAACGGCATAAATTCGGACCGTCCCCATTCACGGTGGGGATTGTGCATGACGGGAAGGGTAATTCTACGGCCAAATTCGCCTCGCTTCAGGTAAGACATTTTGCAATAACTTTCTTATTTCTGCGCCAATTTTCAAGCGATTTGTTGCATGTACCCCGCTTTACTGAACCTTTTCCTCTGATGTATGACTTACTTGAAACATTCTTATACTTTTTGCAAAAATCGATCCCAACTGACCCATAAAACGAAACACTGCCGTGGTTACGTGTACGGCCGATAATAAAATCAACTCAAAATCACTATTGCATGGTATTTCACACAATTTACGACGAGCGAACGTGTCATATACCGTAAAGTTGACAATAAAAATATCCAAGACGTATTTACTTTTTAAATTGATATGATCCAGCAGTCAAAATATGGATTATCCATTTATGATAACGACTACGGATCCAGATTTGTGATGGTAACGTGTACGGCATTGTCAATGGTTTGACTGGTGAAATATACCATGTATAGTTAAACATTTTAGCAAATAAAACATTCCTATCTATCTGAAGGTACTGTTCTCGCTCCATTTATGACATGTTGTGGTCGAAAAGTTGCTTTGATCAAATGCACAGTTTTAAAGGAAATTTCGAAGAACACTTGTCAAGTTCAAATTATTTACAAGCAGCTGGTACCTATTTGCTACCGCAATTTTGGTGATAGACAATTAACACTTTCAGTTTTGTAGCTTGAACTGGCCAACTGTCTCAGCTGACACAACTCCCGGTGGAAAGCAGTTACACAGGGGTATAATCCGGGTAAAGGAAGAAAATTGAAATGTATCAGAATAGGCAAATGGTCTAGAATATTGCTGTTGTCTCTTCTTTGCTGGAGGGTGGGCCATGAAAGTTCCTCCAGTATTTCACCTAGGTGACTGCGATTACATTACCACACAGTGACTCTTTTTGACTCCCCACACTGAAGATAATGGCCTTGGATAACATCGTGGCAAATTAAGAAACTGTCTGTGACAAAAAAGTGCTTGTGACAAGCACGTTTTTTATTTCCCACATTATGTTCTACCCCCAAAAGAACAAACAAAATCAGATTTCATTCACATGACATCGTCGTCTGCAACATCTTTGAATTTGGACAAGTCAATTTGGACAATTTTGCCATGGGGTAATGGGTAGAAGTTAATCACCGCTGCTTCAGTAATAGCTTTGACATAAATGATGTGGACACCGGTTATCTGAACCTCGAATAATGAACGAATCATTGCTTATGTCGACGCGAACGTTTCATACCGTCTTTATCAATCGATACAAAAAAAAAAATCACATGGATCTACATGTATTAGATCTAGTATAGCAAAATTGTTTGGATGATAAATTTCACGACAGAACTTAGCCGGGATCTGGGAGAAAAGGACGGTCCCTGAAGGCATTTGAGGAAACATGGTTCCAGACCAGCCTAACAAGTCATAACACGTGTCTATCTAATCTATCTTCATTTTAGTCAAACCTCGGTCGGGGCGTGTCTCTGTCATTTATAAGACGAAATATCTGCTGCGGATCCAGGATTTCTGTGAGGGGGGTTCGATTCTACAAAATAGGGGGTTCGTTTTCCTAGTATTACACAATTCTGACTGAACTTCTGCATGAAAATGAAATAATTTGGCTACGGAGGGGGTTCGTTTGACATACCCCCCCCCCCCCGAACCCCTCTGGATCCGCGACTGAATATGTCTAAAAACATAAAAGAGAGAGAAAAACAATTTAAGGGGGAATGCTCCAGTTTCCTAAATTTTTTTCCCAATAATAGAATTCATTTATATTTTGTATGTTGAAATTACATGTTATTACTAATTGAAAAATAAAATAAAAATGGATGGTCAGCGATCTTGTTTGAATTTTATAGGCATTCGTATCACATACCCCTTCATCGAAAAAATGCACAATTTCTTGCACCTGTCCAAGGTCACTAAAATGCTAGTAAAATGCTGCATAATCATCGTTTAGTCCCGAAAACGGATTTAAAGTAACGTCTTACATTTAATAAGAACAGAAAACCCAAAATATATGCTATTATAAACGCGTAAATGTATAAAACAGCATGCTCACGTGTGCGGTTAGATCTACGAAGCTGGGGTGTTTTATGTCAAAATTTGCATATTTTTGGAAATATTTCAAGTTCTACATAATAGAATTTGATAAAACTCCCTCATTGTATTAAGCAACATGTCCTGGTAATAATTCAAAAAGAAAATGTATAGGTCAGCGCACTTATTAGTGAACTGCAGCAATTTTTGTCAGCTACACATGAATAAAATGACGCAAAACAGTGGTAACTGCATACACACTTACGATTGTCTTGCTCTAAATAATCGATATCCATCTTGAGGAAATCAGTTTCGCATAATAAATGCACTTGTACTGTCGAAAATGGTAAATTGCAATGATGTGTTATATTATTGAAAATATGGTAGCGAAACATACTGGTACGAAACATTCAATTTACTACAGTAATGACCGAGTGTTCCGAAAAACTGGAGCATTCCCCCTTAAAAGAAGGTTAAAGGTTAAAAGCAGCTATGGGTTTGTAATGGTGAGATGTGCGCAATCCGACTTACAGTGTCAAGTGCTTGTAAAGGGGATAATCTTTGTATTTCGATTGCGTTTGAATCCCTTTTACTGGTTTTCCGGGTTTTCACGTCCCAAAAATGTCAATAACCAACATTTTTATCCCATTCGCTCATTGTTGCTTTGTAGATTCTAATAAGATTTATGTCATTTTTTTATTTTGTTTTTAATTCATTCATTCATTTGGAAATGTTGTACAATATAGCAATTGTCCGCATTTCGGAAATATGCGCACTTTTTAAAATGGGCGTAATGGGGGTGTCGGGTAGTGACCTTCATGAATTTATAAGTATAACGAAGTATCCGTACATGTGTTGTTATCGGTTTTCGCGTTTATTGGGGTGGGCACGAAATCTGCAAATACGTGTTTACGTGAAATAATCGACGAGATCTGCATAAAATACAAGGTGGGATTATAGCAACTTCAAACAAAAATGCACGTTGGATACTTTGTTATCCTCCATTCCTTGATCGTGTGCTATTTTTTCTACTTTCTTTTTCAACTCTACCTGATTTCATAACAAAAGCAGTAAAATCTATTTTTAATTCTTCAAAATAGTTGGCGGCAAATCTAAACTATGTTTGTAAAGGATATTGATGAATAATTTTATAGTTTTCAGAGCCAATTTCGTCTTTCTTTCGGGTCTCCAAAACAAAAATGAAACCGAAAGTAATGACCTCAAAATTTCCAAGAAATGTCAATTCTATTGTCAAACTCATTAACAAACAATGATAACTAGGTCATTTGTCATTATCAGTAAAGACACTGTCACAGCCTAGCATATTGGCAGCATTTGTTTATTTGGTTGTTCTCATACACAGGTAAGGATTTTGGTATAAAATTTTCACAGTGAGCATTGACCAAAACCATGGCTCTGTAAAATACTTTGACATCTAGGTAGATCTTCTACATTATAATGCAGGTTTCTCCCCAGAATAATTTGAAGCTGTAGTGGCAATATTGTTGAAGCTTACAATATACAATGTTTATGTAAATTATTGCGAATAAAAATATAATGGAAAAGAAGAAATTGCTCATTTTGAGCAATTTCTTCTTTTCCCATAATGTTTTAATGCATTTTTATTGTACAAAATACCTTAAATAATCGGTTTTTGACATGAAATAACTCAAATTCCCGTATTTGGTGACCATTTTGAAGAAATTTAACTGTGGGGTACTTTTGAAGGTGTAGGGGCATTACCTTGATTTACATGAAGCTGTAGTGGGGCCGATATAGCTTATTGGGCTGGGGAGAACACTGTAATGCATTATAAATTTTCACTTGAGCTTTTTACTCTGTTCAGTCCTTCTGTTTATAGCTACGGGTGTTTTGTTGAAAAGATCAGGCCTGGAAAAGACACATTATTTATTATATAAAATAGAATTAGATGTATGATTTGAAATTTTTCTGTTGAAAAACAACAAACAGTGTGCAAACATCAAAAGCAAATGATGTACTTTTAATGAAAAATATGAACCCTGTGTTCTTTTTCAGAATTCTAAAACAAAGCGTTCATTATCAGACAACAGAAGAAGATGGAGAACAGCCAGTAGAGGAGTCACCACCCTCATGTGTCAAACAGGGATAGAGGGATCATCTTCCTAGACTTTGAAAGGTTTTTAAAGACAGAGGAGATAGAGATTATTTTAACAAAATTCATGTACATGTATCTGCTTTTGATTAAAAATATGAACACTGTTTTCTTTTCCAGAAAATTTTCTAAAACAAAGCGTCATCTACAGACAAGAGAAGACGATGGATAACAGCCAGCAGAAGAGCCACCACCCTCGTGTGTCATACAGCGATAGAGAGGTCATCTTCCGAGACTTTTAAAAATTTTCAAAGACCCAAAAGATAGAGATTATTTAACAAAATTCATGTATCTGCTTTTGATTAGAAATATGAAGGCTGTTTTCTTTTCCAGAAAATTGTCTAAAATAAAGCGTTCATCTACAGACAAGAGAAGAAGATTGAGAACAGCCAGCAGAGAAGTCACCACCCTTGTGTGTCATACAGGAATAGCGAGATCATCTTCCAAGACTTTGAAAGGTTCTTAAAGGCAGAAAAGTGAAAGGTTCTTAAAGGCAGAAAAGATAGAGATTAGTAAACAAAATTCATGTATCTGCTTTTGATTAGAAATATGAACCTGTTTTCTTTTCCAGTATTCTAAAACAAAGCGTTCATCAACAGACAAGAGAAGGTGGATAATGGTCAGTAAAAGAGTCAATCATCACTCTCGTGTGTCGAACAGGGATAGGAAGATCATCTTCCTAGACTTCTTATGATTAACTCTTTCCCAAACAGCAAAAATTAGGATCAGTCCAATGTGAAAGTTGCTTCAGACTACAAAATTAACGTTTATGAAAAAGATATACATACATTATAGCTAAGAAAACATTGAGGCAAAAGAAGAAAATGCTGATGATCAGCTTTTTCTTCTTTTGCCTCAATTTTTTTTTTCAAGCTTTCTCTTTTAGGGACATCAAAACACGGTCTTACATGGGAAAGGTTTACACAAAATTAGATCAATAATATGCTTGCCTTCTGATGAAAAATATGAACCTGTTTTCTTTTCAAGAATTCTAAAACAAAGTGTCCATCTACAGACAATAGAAGAAGATGGATAACAGCCAGCAGAAGAGTCATCATCCTCGAGTGCCGTACAGGGATAGAGACAGGGCTCGAATTTCCACTCGCATGCTCGCAATTTGCTAGTGAAAATTAAAAATTGCTAGTGATTATTTTTGAAGCTAGATATTTCCAGCGAGTGGAAAATTCAAAAGAAGAATATGCAATATCGCCGTAATTGCACAGGGTGAACATTTTGATAAATCGTAATTGTGTTTTAACCACCCATTGTAAGTATCATCATTGCTCGTCTTGTTCTTTTAGTTTGATATTGTTTTGTTTCAAAATGGATGTCGCTTTATGACAGAAAAGTCAGGCGATATTTGTCAGAATTCTCAGTTCAAGAAGTGGAATTGAATTGTTATAACCCGGGTTCTAAATGCCGGTAACGTCTCGCGCTCGTGGTCACGTTTTGTTGTATGCTATTTATCTGTTTATTCGGTCTTGATTTTCCTATTGTCGTGAATAATTAAAAATAGAAATTATATTATCCAAATTTATAACACTAAATGATCACTGGTCATCCAACATGAAACAATTTCCTGGTAGATACCGGTAACTATGTCCCGTATTTTATTGTTCCTTTTCGACGCTTCAATTAAACATGATTTACGTCGTAGATAGCTAATTTCAACGTCTGCAAAATGGATAAATTCGTTGTAAAAAGCAACACAACCAAAGGGCTAATCCGAGTCTTCTCTGATGTAAATACGCTCTTTGATATTTTGATTTTTCGCTATTTACATCAGAGAGCGTTGCTCTTTGAAAAAATCACGAAGTTCGCAACAAATTGTTGCGCATCGTTCACCGTCCGATCTTAAACGCTTTCGTTAAAACCCCTGATGATATCGATAAATGAACCATTTATTGTTATGGCTGCTGAAAAAATTACGACCAAAAAGTATTTCTAAAAGGTTAATAGGCAATGTTTTGCAACAACCCTCACCTGAGCAGCCTTTGTTTACCTTGACCTTCCATTCAAAACCAAAGGTTATACTCATCCAGCAGGCCGATTTGAAATGAAATTTTTGGTCAGGTATGACAAAAAATGATTTATTGATCTATACCCTACAGTGTTTTACCGAGTGATTCGATATGATACACAAAAACAAAGCTTCAAGTTACTTGTAACGTTACCGAACTTTCCGCTGTTTTCAAAGAGCAACGCTCTCTGATGTAAATAGCGAAAAATCAAAATATCAAAGAGCGTATTTACATCAGAGAAGACTCGGATTACCAAAGGGCATGCAGAAATCGAGTCTTCTGACGAGTAGCCTTCAACCAAAACATGTAATACATCCACAAACATGCCGACAAAAAAACAAAACTGATGGAGGCAAGTGAGAAGACTAGAAAATAGATCTATGCGATATCTAGACCTTGATCTAAAATATGAGAGGCGCCGTTGCGGAGATCATATGCCGTATGCAAATGTTATGCACCACGGAGAATGGCTTCAAGTGTAAGAATCAATGAGACTGCTTTGTAAATTTTGTCATTCAGTTTTAGAAAATCAAAATTCAACTCCCAAAAAGTTCAAAATGCACTCGCCAGAAATTATATTCCTATTATGACAGTTGCAGACTGCAGGTTTTAATAGTTAATCAATCTGGATAAAATCTTATATTCAGAAGTGCATTTAGATCAAACACTTTGCTAAACAAAACCTGTTTTACGTCCCTAACAAATTGCCAGTGGATTTGCATTTTTGCTAGTGGTTTCAAAAGCCACTAGTAAAATTTTGCTAGTCCATTTTTCAACGAAATTCTAGCCCTGAGAGAGGTCATCTTCCTAGACTTTGAAAGGTTTTTAAAGACCCAAAAGATAGAGATTATTAAACAAAATTCATGAATCTGCTTTTGATTAAAAATATGAACCCTGTTTTCTTTCCAGAATTTTAAAACAAAGTGTTCATCTACAGACAATAGAAGAAGATGGATAACAGCCAGCAGAAGAGTCATCATCCTCGTGTGTCATACAGTGATAGAGAGGTCATCTTCCTAGACTTCTTATGATTAACTCTTTCTCATACAGCAAAAATTAGGACCAGTCCAATGTAAAAGTTGCTTCAGACTATAAAATTAATGTTAATGAAAAATAATTTGTGTACATTATAGTCAAGAAAACATTGAGGCAAAAGAAGAAAATGCTGATCATCAGCATTTTCTTCTTTTGTCTCAATTTTTTCCCAAGCTTTTTCTATGAGGGATATCAAAACCCGGTCTTGTGTGGGCAAGGTTTACACAAAATTGAATAAATAATCAATATGCTTGCCTTCTGATTAAAATATGAACCTTATTTTCTTTTCCAGAATTCTAAAACAAAGTGTTCATCTACAGGCAAGAGGAGAAGATGGATAACAGTCAGTAAAAGATTCACCACCCTTGTGTGTCATACAGGGATAGAGTGATCATCTTCTGAGACTTTGAAAGTTTTTTTTAAAGACCCAAAAGATAAAGATTATTAAACAAAGTTCATGTATCTGCTTTTGATTAGAAATATGGACCCTGTTTTCTTTCCAGAATTCTAAAACAAAGTGTTCATCATCAGTGATTTTTTACCTGCGCATCCTGTAACTTTTACTCATAATTTGGTCTCTGGGATGCATTTAAGTTTTAATTCTAGCGAGTCCCAGGATGCAACAATTTTTACAGATTTCCTATTTAAAATAGTGTATTGGACTCACTAAGCTAGTAGCTGGACTCATTGATATGGAATCCAGTGAGTACCCAGGACTCACAGTCTTTAAATTTAAAAAAAAATCACTGATTCATCTACAGACAAGAGAAGAAGATGGAGAACAGCCACCATCATGTATTATATGTATTATACAGCGATAGAGAGATCATCTTCCGAGACTTCCTATGATTAACTCTTTCCCAAACAGCAAAAGTTTGGACCAGTTCAATGTGAAAGCTGCTTCAGACTAAAAAATTAATGTTAATGAAAAAGATATACATAAATTATAGCTAAGAAAATATTGAGGCAAAAGAAGAAAATGCTGATAATCAGCATTTTCATCTTTTGCCTCAATATTTTTTAAGCTTTCTTTATTAAGGACATCAAAAGCCGGTCTTGTATGGGAAAGGTTTACACAAAATTGAATAAATAATTAATATGCTTGCCTTCTGATGAAAAATATGAACCTGTTGTCTTTTGCAGAATTCTTAAATAAAGCGTCATCTACAAACAAGGGAAGAAGATGGAGAACGGCCAGCAGAAGATTCATCACCCTCGAGTGTCATACAGGTTAGATACCAATACAATAATCTACATACATTGTTACAATTTTAGCAGTCTAAAATTTTATCATTTCTCATCCTATTTGGTAGGGCTTCGTACCGGTACTCGATATATATCGAAAACCGGTATTTTACATTCGATAGATATATCGTATCGAACGTTTCTGTATCGGAAAAAATATCAATCATAGAGAAAAGTAGAAATATTTAGCCAATAATTAGACAAATAACATTCAAATCGGCATTCTATATTAGAAACTGACTATTTCTCGGTTGGAAGCTTTACCGAGGAGAAACAAAAAGAAAATATTTACCTAAAATTAAATTCCAACAAAACATAATTTACAATATATTCCCACATTTTTACACGCCACATGTTTTTAGAGACGAGAAAGGGCTGGCTAGATGTGTTGGTAGCGGCAAGCCTTTCTTTGATGTCGGAGAAATTTCAAGTGACGTCACACAAGAGACTTACACGCTGTGCCCTTTCCCACACAAAGCCTACATTTGACAACTCATGTGAGAAAAACTGACGAAAAGTGCTGATTACAAGCATATTTTCTGTTTGTTTTGATATTTCGTGCTTTATATATTGTATGCTTATCATTACATTCATTAACAAAAAGTTTGTCATCTGCAGTATTTTTCATTTTGTGCTACCGCAATTTTTACTCGTGTGGAAAGGATAAAAGATAGTAAGAGTGTTCTGAACACCGCAACACGACATTTCTTTTGTGTTGATTGTTAAACAAGACCAAAATGAGTGGAATTTGTTTCATTATTCTTTTATCGATGGATTTAAAACACAATGGGGTAAATCTATGTAACAGTGTCCTATTTGCGCTGCGAGTCCGAGCGACATATCGTAGCTAAAACTGTTTGTGAACAAAATTTAATTCTCTCTTATTCCTTTTGTCACTTCATATTATCTGATCAGATTTCCTAGTGTAGGAAACTTTCTGTCCCGGTAATTCGTTTTGAAAAAAATGGACTTGATCAAGCAATCAGAAAATCAGCAAATCAAGTTTTACCGAATATTTATTAAAGAACCTATGTGTTTACATTGATCTGTATACAACAATAATGAGTGTGCGCTAGATAGTTGGTGGGTGGCGAGGTCAGCCACAGGTGTGGTTGGGGAGGGGCATAATATTTAGGTTTTTCTTCTTTTCTTATTGGCTCCTCTAATGGCACCAACTGACTCCAATTAAATGTTTCAGTTAGTCATCAGTTTTAATAACGAAAAATGAACACATTTCTTGTGTTTGACCCCTTTTTCTGAAAATTGAAATATCATATGATATATCAAAGATGGGTCATTTTGTATCGATACAAATATCGTATCGATAAAACTGACCGATACGGAGCCCTACTATTTGGACCAAATAACAGACTTAGAGAATAGAGAGCATGCTTTATCAAAACATTTTCACAAATGTAACATTGTTTTGACAATGATTGGACAATCAGCTGACACGTAAATGCTCTAAATTCTATTAATATTTTTCATCGAAAAATAACTATACATAAGGAACATTTGGCTTATTTAAATCTGCTTGGAAGACACAAAGTATACATAATAATGAAGCAAAATGTGACTTATAGGCCAAGTTGGCCAAGTTGGCTGGGTATGTGATTTATGAATTAGAAATTTTGTAAAATATGTATAACTATTGTTCACACATGCCACTATAACAGTGTATAATCATGTGACTCAGAATTTCCGATAATCATCAATATCTTTTTTAATACTTGACCAATTTGAATTCAGTTTGAAGTAGAGAAGGTGGGAAAATGCCAGGAATAAGCTGGACATGTTGGATTTTTGAAAAATCAACTGATAAAAAAGTTATTGAAGATAAACCAAAATTTTGGTTTATCTTCAATAACTTTTTTATCAGTTGATTTTTCAAAAATCAAATATGTCCATCTAATACGTGACGTATGTCCACATTCTCTGCTTCAAACAGAATTCAAATCGATCCAGTATTTACAAAGTTATTGAAGATTTTCTGAAAATATTGTATCACATGATAATCCACTGTGACTATAATAAAATATTTTCTTCTTCTACAGGGATAGGGAGATCATCTTCCGAGACTTTGAAAGATTCTTAAAGACAGAGGAGATAGAGATTATTGGTATGCAAAGACAAGTAATGAGGGAACTGTATGTTAAAGATTACACAGTTTACAAAAAGCAAATATCACCAGAAACTATACTACCCACTTTTAATGACCTGACATCCATGATGTTTAATCGGCAGATCGGGTATTTCTTCCAAAAGATATATCGACCGGGACCTCCAGAGGAAAAGAAACCTCGACCATCAGCTCAAAGTCCTGCTCAGCCTCAAAGTCCTGCTCAGCCTCAAAGTCCAATGAAGCAAGAGATGGATAGAAATGCAGAAAGTCCAGGTCAAAAAAGTCAAAGTCCAGCGAAGCAACAAAGGGAAAAAAATACAGCTAGTCAAGGGCAACAAGGTCAAGGTAAAAAAGGCCAAAAACATAAAGAGAAGAAGAACAAGGCCACTAACGGACACGCTGGACCACCGAATGGACAGCCTAGTTGGCACAGGACACCTCCTCAGGTAAAATATTACCATTTCCGAGATGTCCAAATCTTAGGAATTTATCTTGTTGATTTTTCTTGGGCCACCAAAAATATTCAGAAATACTTTTCAAAGTTAATATCGTCTAAACAGTCACTCTTTTTAATATTTCAATCCCTATTTGGGGTATTTTTCAAGTAAATGTTTCACTGAGAGGGACGTAATTTATGGTATTAAATGCACAAAATGTGAAAAGGTAGTGTATGTGGGCGAGACTGGTCGGCAATTAAAAGAGAGCATCAAGGAACACTGTTGTGGCATTAGACTTAATAGGGACTAGGCTGTTGCTGAACATTTCAATTCAGACAGGCACAAGATAGACACTGCACAGGTATTAGTACTTGAGAAGGTCCATGGACAGTCAAAAGCACTGAGACTTATCCGGGAGAGTGAATGGAATAAGAAACTGGACACCAAATTTCCTACTGGACTTAATTCAAGAGAAGTGCGCCAAACATAATGTCATGTTTTGACGTCATGACATCACTTCCTACAGGAAGTGACATCATGACGTCATAACATGTTCAAAATGGTGGAAACTGGCATTCAACAATGTAGGTTTGTAAAGTAGGGCAACATTTTCTTGAAATATTGAAAAGAGTGACTTTTCAGAAAATATGAACTTTAATTCCCCTTTTGGGAATTTAAAGAAGAGTTTTTCAAAGTGTTCATAAAGTATTTCGCCAATGCAAACACAAAGTCTTAATTATTGATTTATAAGGATTTCTTTCTTTTTCATTGACGAAAAGTTAAAAATGGATAACAAAAGTTTGAAGCACAAGAAAAGCATGTCTTTAGCTCCACTGTCCGAAGGCCAGCAGGGCTTATGTCATGGCCCTGTGTCTGTCGTCCGTCCGTGCGTAAACTTTTTCTTTAAACATCTTCTTCTCCAAAACTACTGGACCAATTTCAACCAAACTTCACAGGAATCGTCCTTGTATGAACCTCTTCCAAATTCCTTCAAAAAAATTAATCCCATGCAGAACTTGAATTTTAATGAATTAAATTAAATTAAATTTTCAAAAAATCTTGAAAAATCTTCTTTTCCAAAACTATTGGACCAATTTCAACCAAACTACACAGGAATCTTCCTTACATAAATTTCTTCTAAATTCCTTCAAAAAAATAAATTCCGTGTAGAACTTGAATTTTAATTAAATAAATTAAATTAAATTTTCGAAAAATCTTTAAAAATCCCTTTTCTCCAAAATTATGGGACCCATTTCAACCAAACTACACAGGAATCTTCCTTACATTAACCTCTTCCAAATTCCTTCAAAAAATTAAACTCAGTGCAGAACTTAAATTTTAATTAAACAAATTGAATTAAATTTTTGAAAAATCTTTAAAAGTCTTCTTCTCCAAAACTATTGTATCAATTTCAACCAAACTTCACAGGAATCTTCCTTGCATGAACCTTCTCCAAATTCCTTCAAATAAATAAATTCCGTATAAAACTGAAATTTTAAATAAATTAATTGAATTAAAATTTCAAAAAAATCTTAAAAAATCTTCTCCTCCAAAAGTACTAGACCAATTATAACCATATTTCACAGGAATCTTCCTTGCATAAATCTCTTTCAAATTCCTTAAAAGAAATAAATTCTGTGCGGAACTGAAATTTTAATTAAATTAATTGAATTAAATTTTCGAAAAACCTTCAAAAATGGTCTTTTCCAAAAGGCCTGATTTCGTTTTAATTTAGCCTAAATGTTCAATGTACAGTTCTTCATTAGATTCTGTGAATTTTTTTTTTATATCAGATGAAAAACTAGACATCTATTGTATTCCTTGAAGAATTTCGTAGTCTTAGAGTGTAAAGTCTAAAAGCCAGTGGAGCGTTGCAGGGTCATCATGGCCCTCTTGTTCCACCATGTTTAGGTATTAGTATCCGAGATCTTGCAAAGGCGAAAGAAAATTCCACAAGGGCGAGTAACTTTTCAGTTACTTGTCCTACAGAGCGAGTGGAATATATAGATTTTTTACACACATGTAAATGGCAATGAATTTTGATCTATAAATAGACTGGGTTTAGCATTATGTTTTGATAAACCGTTAGTATTGTTACAAAATCTCGTAACTACAGATTGAATCAAGCTGTAGTTACAAGGTTTTACAACAATATCCACGAAATACTGTTTGTTAATCCGAAGTTATGTCACTGTTAAGTGGGTAAAATTGTTCCATATTGTTTATTTAAAAAAATTTCAGCCGTCCAGAGCCAAGCAGAAACAAGATCTCAGAATGGAAATTCGCAAGATTGCTGTTGACCAACATCTGACGACCAGACAGTCCCAAAATCGATCAGTCATGGACAAGGAAGAAGAGTTCTTGAAGGTCGTGGAAAGAGACGGAAAATACCTGAAATGTACGAATTGCAACAGTTCTTCGTCATCCAAGAATAACATGATGGACCATCTAAGCGGGAAGGCACATAGAATTAATGTTGCCATTAACCTGCTTAAGACGAAAAGGTTTGTAAAAAGAGCTACAGATTTATGTATAAGACATCTTCGCAAGCCAATGGTGACATCTACGACGTAACGTCGTTTCTGTATTCACCCTTGGCATATTTAGTCCGATTTTCTTGGTCTCCTGGAAAGCGTTTTCATTGGTTCCAGCGAGGTCTCGCTGGAACCAATCAGATTGTCGACTGACACATTTGTTATGAGTAACCAAATCATGACAACGGGCGGGAAAAGGCATTGCATTTGCAACTCAAAAACGCGAAGATGGGCGATTTTTCCTAAGAATTTCACTGCAATAGACATGAATTCCCTAACTTTAATCGACGAATTATTATACTTTCGACAATTCGACCAAAAAAGCAGCTAACTTTTACATAACCCGCATGACATTTGACGCGAAAGACAACGCGCGTTAATGACGTCATCAATAATGGACGTAAACAACCAGCCGAACAACCGCTAGGCGGCGCTTCGCGATTTCAAGAAAATCAGACTAAATCCACCAAGGGTGAATACAAACGTAGGTGGGTTCAACCTTGGCTAGCGAAGATGTGTATAAGAGGGAGCGATTGCTTTTCAAAATGCAATATTTCTTGTTTGCCAAATCCTATGTATTGGGTGCTCAGTGGAATTGTCTCGTTGCAGAAATGTTTTTTGGGTGGCCTTCTTAAATTGTACATGAAAGTTTTATTGGTCTATAAATGTAGGCATGGCAGGGTGGGGCTTATCAGACTTTCTTATAAAAATCTATATTTGCAGCGCCCCCTTCGATAAAATTACAGCGAGTGGAGTGATACAGGCCCTCTTGGGCCTCTTGTATTCTTTTCCTGCAAAGGTTTTAAGCTCATTTTCAGTTGGGACATCAAAAGGAATCACTGTCTGGGCAATAACTGTGTAAATATTTCATTGTTATAATTCCTATTTTTTTATTTTAACTGAAAATGCAAATTTTGCTCTTTCTATAGTATTAAAAAATTCATTGATGTTTCTGTACATTTCTACAGGCCAGAGATGATTCAAGGTGTGCATGGTATCGACATAACATCTGACATGTCTGGTGAAGACGGCACATATACACTTGAAACGAAGCCGGGGCAGACTGTGCAATCTGAGTTGATTGTGACGAACAGAGGGTCTAAAATGGTGGAATTACAGAACTGTGAACAGATGAAAACGATGAGGGTTTTTAGGTTTAACGACAAGAAAAAAGTGCATGATGGAACTGGGGTTGTGATACTGAAACCTGGTTAGTGATTATTTGAATTAAGATCAATCATAGATTTTGTTTAGGGTTATTTGTACATGAGCAATTTTCAAAGACACATTCCATAAACACATAGGCCAAGTTTGGAATGCTTTCAATCCACAGGTTCAAATCTTTGCTTTCTAGCTATTAGGGTTGCCTGATGTTACCGGTTTACCAGTAAATCACGATTCTGACGGCCTGCAATACCGAATCGCGATGCGTTTTTGCCTGACCGGTGCATTCTGGAAAGTTCAGCAATTAGCGCCTTTTTCCCACTCGATTTTTGAGTGTAGCACAATCATTATATTTGACTGGAAACTAATGAAACTCTGTAGTCAAAAGTATTTGATATATCTTGATACAGATTTTTTAGTTGATACCCACCCCTAGACTAGCTATCCTCGCTGACATTTGCTTCTCAATGGACAACTGGTCAATTAGAGGCTTATATTGGATGTTGCCTTTTACTGGAATCTGCAGCATCCACCACAAGTAAATGAAAAATTGATTACAAGTCTAAAACCCTATTCAAGCAAACAAAGCCATAAAGTTTCACCACTATATTATTATACGCCCGAAGGGTCGTATTATGTTATGGCCCCGCTCGTCTGTCTGTCCGTCTGTCCGTCCGTCCGTCCGTCTGTCCGTCCGTCTGTCCGTCCGTCCGTTAGCAATTTCTTGTGTGCGCAACTCCTCCTACAGTTTTGATCGGAATTTGATCAAATTTGCCACAATGAATCTCCATGGTGTCTAGTTGTGCATCCCGCTTACGGAATTTAATTAACTCTTTTCGTTCTTGAATTATCTGCCCTTGAATTAAAAAAATGCCCATTTTCTTGTGTGCACAACTCCTCCTGCAGTTTTGATCAGAATTTGATCAAACTTGCCACAATGAATCTCCATTGTGTCTAGTTGTGCACACCGCTTACGGAATTTAGATAACTATTTTCGTTCTTGAATTATCTGCCCTTGAATTTAAGAAAAAATGCCCATTTTCTCAAAAATGTCCATTTTCTCCTGTGTGCAACTCCTATAGTTTCAACCAGAATTTAACCAAACTAGCCACAATGAATCTCTATGGTGTCTTGTTGTGCAAACAAAAACTTTTGATAACTTTTCATGTTTGAATTAACTGCCCTTGAATCGAAAAAATGGCCAATTTTACTGACAAGCCCCTCTCGGGCGTATATGCGCCGCTTTGCGAAGCTCTTGTTTTCTTTTCATCAGGTGATACCTACAAAGTATTTGTGACCACAAAAGCCGACAACGTGGGCACCTATCATAGCCCTGTCGTATTCAAGTTTAAAGTGCACTTACCTGACAGCGAGGCGGGGGAAATATGCCACATGGTACGATATCTTAAAGCAAGATGTACGGACAGCATTATAGATGAGCTTAGACCAACAGCGCCTTACAAGAAGCCACCCTTTGTTTCTAAAGCTAAAGGAAGATGTACAGAAATTGTACCAGGACTCCCATTGAAAACGTAAATATGATTATTAACCCGTTACCAAACATGTATGCTTTTTGACACCCATCATGAAAAATGCTTGGGAAAACATTGTGGAAAATGAAGAAATTGCTTGTCACACAATGTTTTCTACCCTAAGAGACAGAAATATGTTCAGTTTCATTTACTTGAAATTGTCGTCTGCAACATCTTTGAATTAGGCAGTACATTGCTCTGTGAGAGGCTCATAAAGCAGGAAATATTGTAGGAAATGTAGAAAATACTGGTCATCAAAGTGATCTCTCCGCCTGCCGGAGGAATAAGTCAGTGCAAAGAGTGTAAAGAGTGTTGAAAGTATCCCTTTCCCAAACAAGACCTGGTTTTGACGTCCCTAATAGAAACTGCTTGGGAAAACATTGAAATATTGTCTCAATATTTTCTGTGTTTATACACAAATCTTATCTTAGATAACATCCATTTTGTCATTTGTAGCTGTTTTCGAAGTGGATAACCGTAAAATTTTGTCGTTTGGGAAAGGGTTAAATAAAGTGTAAAGAATATTCCTATTACCGGTAAGTTTAACCCGGAGTCACGGCGGAGTGCTATGCTCCGGAAATAGTTATTCTGGAATCAACCAGAATAAGAAAGATACATGATGCAGCAGCAAAATTGATCTCTATAGAAAGGTTAAAGGTAAGGCATGACTAGCTATACATAAATTAAGGTTTACGAACTGAGAATGAAATGCAGAACCAGAGGCAAAATTTGAAAAGTGCCAGTAATTCCTAAACTATGTTACTTTTCCATTCCAAATACAAACAAAAGCATTTTGTATGGTTTAGAATTTTGAATTAATGCATACTTATGGAAATATTTAACAAAAATGTTCAAAATTACCTCCCTTGCATATGAAAATAGAGTAAAATAATATTTGTAAATTATTTTCTTCTTGAAGCATAATCTAGAAATCCAGCATGGTGAATCAACTTATGTAAAGTATATTTACAAGTGTGTGTAATTTGATGCATTTCGGATGGCTAGAAAGCGGTGTTTTCATTCTCAGTTCGTAAACCTTAATAGATTGTGGGATTTCTCAAGTTTATGAGAATTACAGTAGACAACATTTAATCACATACTATATATGCTGAGTCAAAAAAGAAAGTGTGCACAGAGAATAACTGGAATGTCTATCGTTATTATGAATATTAATATTATCAGCGTTCCCATTCACGTAATATTTTACGTGAAACACGTAAATTTTTTTGACAGAACGTACAAATTTTCAAAAATAAAAGACGCTCTACGTGACCGGCACGTAAGCTAATTCCCCATGAAATTAGTCAAATTGATGTACATAAAGAGACTCCATGTTAAATGTCAACAAGGCTCCTCGTACTTGATACATCTGCGCATGTCATTTTTCTGAATCTCCGGTGTTTAAAAAAAGCAACCTATCGGAAAACGATTGGAAATCCCCACCAAGTCGTAAATATAACATGTATTTCCGTAGTGGGTGATAAAGTCTTACGGAAATATCCGATTGCTTTTCGGACTTCTTTCTGCCGTTTTCATTAGTGTAGAATCGCATTTACGTAATCTCGTAAATGGTCGAGAAATATTCCGATTGTTGCCGAGTGTTCCCGAATGCTTCTCATTGCGTCATTCCTACCCGTGACGTCATTAAAATATAATTCTTCTGCAAATGGCGACCAAACAAAACACGCTAACAAGTCTGTGGGGACAAGTTCCGCGGCAGTCAACCTCGGCAGACAATCAAACTCCCACACCATCTAAATCTACTAGTGAGATCGTCACAGCAAAGGCTACCGCTAAGAAGGTGAAAAAGTTCCAAAATTCGTGGCTATCATTGTTTTCCTGGTTGCGGTATGATGTACCCCCAGTTTTGTCTTGGTACCCCCAAAATTTGAAAATATGGATGTGGAGAGGGTACAGGGAACCCCCAGTTCAAAAAGGCAGTGGGAACACTGATTATGATATTGGTATCAAATTAAAGATAATTCAATTGCCTATAAGTGGGTGTCTTTTGAAACTGTGTGAGATGGAATATTTATTGTGTTTTCCTAGGATATTTGAGATAGGGGTCAATTTCAAAATTCACAGAACTTGCTGACAAACGCGGGGAGATTAAATAATGCAAATTTCTTGGGATTTGTGCTTCGATTTCTATTGTGACATGTCTTCAATGAATGACGGTAACCATGTTTGGTCTCACTGATCGAACGTATTGATTTATTTTATCGTTTGGAATTTCATTGCGTTCATATTGCAAGACGTATTCCACGTCCGCCAATCATTTTAACTGGACCCTAGATTTAGCGAAACTCAGGCGGAAAAGATGTTCGGCCCTACACCACACTCAGGACTAATTTTCACGCGTCCCGTGACGATAGCGATGTGCCTAATGAAGGCGTAACGTAAGATTTAGGCATCTTGATAATGTGACAAACAAATGGCCTAAAATCTCTTATGGGCCATTTGTCTGTCTTCGCCGATTTCCAATGTTGTTCACAATTGCTCGCTGAACTGAATTGTCATAAATGGTGTAGTTTCGAAACGTTGACGCATGGACGTCAACGTCATGTAAGGAGCTTGTCTAGTCATTGCTGCATTCGATTTATCAGACGAAAGCCTGATAAAAATGTATCCTTTGTTTTTGAAAACATGATTACAAACGCCTAATTTCATAACGATGACATTTAAACGACAACGGCACATTTTACGCCGGTTCAAGAAACTAGCAAAACTAACGTGTGAAATCCGTCATGTTTACTAAGACGTAGCATCTTTGACTATACCGAATATTGAAATTTTATATTTGATTTAGCTTTTATACGCCTTGAATACAGATTTAAGACAATAAAGTTTATCATTAAACGTTTGTTTTGATAAGCACATGCCAAAAGGTGCTAACAGCGTTTGGCGATGTCCCAGACAATTCAATCGTCCAAAGGTGCTTCCTATGTCAATGGACATGAGAAAGTTGATAAGTTAGCTTCGTCTAGAAGTTTGATAAAGTTAATTGCAGCGGTTACGTAAATATATTAAGTAGAAGTATGCACACTTTCTTTTTTGACTCAGTATAGATAAGCCGATTGCGAATTTTTTCAAATAAACTTTTTTGGGGAAAAGAAATAAATATATTTAAATTGAATTGTATTTCTTACAGCACATCCTCAGATTCTCTAGAAAAGAAGATCCAGCTGGGGCAGTACTTCGTGCCACAAGATCTCCGTAAAATGATCAACAGGGGCTTAACCAAGGAGACCAATTTGTCAGAGGGAGAAATTGTTGAACTCAAGAATTTGAGGTAACTTGTGACTGTTTTATCCCATCATAATTTTGAATTAATTTCTACAGATAAGATAGCATTCGACTTTCATCATTGCAAAATGTCATGTATTGTTGATCAAACTATAATATGTTGTGCTTTTCTGGATGCCTTTGCACCCTAGATAGAAAGCTATTTTATGGCAATCTTATTTCACACCTCTCGTTGGCTTTTGATTGATATTTTTGTTGTTTGAGCATTTTAGATTCAAAGATCATATTTTAATGACCCTGTATCGAGGCATATTGGTGCATGTTGTTTTACTGGTGTCTGTCCATCTGACGGCCTGTCCAAAAACTTCACATTTTCCATTTTGTGGGCATTTGGGTTCACAAATACATCTTGTTAATTTTCTTTTTTGCTTGTCCTGTTCTAGATCAACGTTGGAGCTACCATTAACAATGGATACCTACAAGAGAAGGTTTGAGGCCTTGCTATATTTGGAAGAAGTGCAAATGGAGGTAGACATTCGTAAATATGATATGGAAGGGGTTTCTATGAAAATATTCCCACAGAATAGGAGACTGCTAGCCCTTGAGGTATGTGATCAGTTTATAAGCTTATATGACCACAAGGCGAGTTATTGTGGTCTCTTTTTGTATGTTGTCCGCCTTTTTAACCATCTGTCTCTCTATCCGTCTGTCCGTGCACAATTTGGTGTTTAAATATCCTGGAGAAATAAATTCTTACAGTTTATGTTAATTCAGCATGATTATTCAATTTTGCATCCTATTGCTGGTTATGGCATTTTGTTGTTTTCTTTCAATGTTCTCTTAAGCTCATTCTAATGGAAAGATTAGAGCTAGGGCTTGTTAATGAAATATTTAGAAAAAAAGAAAGCCAATATTGTAATTCTATTTGTTACTGTATATTTTTCAGGTACCCGGTTTAGCCGAGAACCGTCCATCCATCCTGCGAGGTGATTGGTTGTTTGTGCGTATCTGCGAGGCTGACGACAAGTTGAGTGATAAGGAATACCAGGGATATGTGCATGATATACAGTTGAATGAAGTGGCGCTTGGGTTCTCGCAAAGGTAAGTTTATATGTTAATCACATTTTCAAGACTAAGCAGAATAGGCAATTTTGGCATCCTTTACCAGGCAATATTAAATCAAAATCAGAAATTCGCCTGAGGCAAGAAGTCAAGAAAGTTTTAAAATTCAAGTCAATGCTGACATACTGTTTCCCACAAAACTCATAATTATTAGGTGTAATTTGTAATTATATCCTATGTCAAAATGTGTAAGAAAATGGACATGATTAACTGGAAAGTTTGTTTGTGTGTCGGCTTCAATGATACAAGTTATATCAGTATTTTCTTCTTTTCACTGTAGGGTTCCTAAATTAATATACTGTATGGACCTCAAACACTTAGTCTTTATAAGGAATTGGTCAAATACTTCCCAGACCACAAAACATATAGTGAAATAAAGCAGGATTTGTTATTTCTGTGTGTTTTATGTTTTAATAGTTTCAGAGATACCTGGATTGAAAACATGAAGTTTAACGTCAGATTTGTGTTCAACCGTCTACCGCTCAGGCTACAACATAGGGCCTGTAATCTGGCAGATGAACTCAGTCTTGGACCATTACTTTTTCCTCAGGACCTCATGGTGAAAAAGGAAGAACCTCTGCCTAGATTAAAGTAAGTAAATTTTTGGGGCCTTATGGATAATAGAAAGGCTTTTAGTATTGAGTCTGAGACTAAAATAATGAATAAAAAAATAAGATATGAAAATCTAGTTTAAAAGCTAATATCTAAAAGATTTCCATGAATTGTTTGGAACAAGAACTGGTGTAAATATTCAATTTTCTAAAATTAATTGGTCTTCCTTCTTTTTGACATTCAAACCAAATAGTCAAAATTGTTTAAGACTATCAAAGCATAAATAATGGGACGGAACCTCGGATGTGCCATTATCCTTTCTGACATGTATGAGATTAAAGGCCACCAAGCTTGACAGTTGATTTCGCCGTATATTAGAAGAAAATCATTAAATCAACGTGTTTTATAAAAGATCCGTCAAACTCGATTGTCTTAAAAGTCTGAATTGCTTTTTTTACATCGATACTTGGAAGGAAATAAAGATCGGCAATTTCTGTAAATCTCCACTGAATGACGTCATACCGTGGCTTGACTCCGCCCCAATTTAGAGCATGAGGTTTCTGACACAGATAATGTGTTCTTCTTTTCTGTCATAAAGCGAAGTTCCAGTTTTTATCCAATTCTCGATTGTCAGAGTAAAACAGACAAACATAAATCGTTCTTTGACACATTCCTTCACTCACTAACGAGATATTTATACCCCCCACAACAAAGTTATGGGGGGGTATACTGGATTCAGGTTGTCCGTCCGTCCGTCCGTCTGTCCGTCCGTCCATCCGTCCGTCCGTCCGTGGACATAATTTTGTGTCACCTGCAATTTTCATCTTGATCCAGGCAGTAGTTTCAGAGTTATGCCACTTTGAACTTTAGCACTTTTTCAGTGACAACGCGCTAGTGGGGGGTATTTGTCCGCTTTGCGACAGTTCTAGTCTTTGACTGTTTTAACATTTTTTCTAACATTTACCAAGGATAAATTCCATGTTTTGAGTATCAATTGGGGAAGTCGCTTTATGACAGAAAAGTGGGACACCTTACTTTGTCAGAAATCTCAGGCTTATCGGGAAATGACCCATGACTTCCTGTTTTTCCCGCCATGACGTCAATAAGTGGCCGGTATGATGTCATAACTTCAAATTGGAAGTTTAGCGGTTTCTAGCTCACCTGAGCACGAAGTGCTCAAGGTGATCTATTGTGGTCGCTTTTTGTGCGTCGGCGTCCATCCTTCTGTTCACATTTTGTTGTTACCACTCTAGCACCCACAAATATTGACCAATCTTAACCAAACTTGGTCAAAACATGTATGACCATAAGTTCTCGGATGAGTTCGATTTTGAGTCAGATCGGACTAGGAAGTCCAGAGTTATGTGCCCTTGACATCAAAAATTGCTAGTTTTGACTTTGTTACCACTCTAGCATCTACAAATATTCACCAATCTTAATCGAACTTGGTCAAAACATGTATTACCATAAGTTCTCAGTTGAGTTTGATTTTGGGTCAGATCGGACTAGGAAGTCCAGAGTTATGTGCCCTTGAACGTCAAAAATGGCTAGTTTTGACTTTGTTACCACTCTAGCATGTACAAATATTGACAAATCTTGACCAAACTTGGTCAAAAACATGTATGACAATAAGCTCTTGCATGAGTTCGATTTTGAGTCAGATCGGATCTGGAAGTCCAGAGTTATGCACCCTTGAATATCAAAAATTGCTCGTTTTGACTTTGTTACCACTCTAGCATCTACAAATATTGACCAATCTTAATCAAACTTGGTCAAAACATGTATAACTTCTTGGATGAGTTCGATTTTGGGTCAGATCGGATCAGGAAGTCCGGAGTTATGCACCCTTGAATATCAAAAATAGCTAGTTTTGAATTTGTTACCACTCTAGCATCTACAAATATTGACCAATCAAGACAAAACTTGGCTAGAATGTTGGTAACCATAGCATTTCCAAATATAGACGAATCTTAACCAAACTTGGTCAAAACATGTATGACAATAAGCTCTTGGACGAGTTTGATTTTGGGTCAGATTGGATCAGGAAGTCCGGAGTTATGCGCCCTTGAATATCAAAAATAGCTAGTTTCGACTTTGTTACCACTCTAGCATCTACAAATATTGACCAATCAAGACAAAACTTGGCTAGAATGTTGGTAACCAAGCCTCCGGAAAACCGAGAATTTGTCGGTCTGGACTGGATTTTATATTTGGGAACCGATTGAAATCATCAAATTAACCGAAAAAATCGGTCCAGAGATTTTCCACTACTATCAATCAAAGTCAACAAAACAATAAATAATCTTATCATTTTCACACTTTACCTCAGGATTAAGGGGTGACAGAAATCGATAATCTGCCTGCAGGCATGTTCTGTTCTGATTACAGTTAGTTGAATTTTCGCGGATGGATAATCTCAGATTTAGCTGCATAGACCAAACACATCGTCACTTTTCAACAAAAACCTCGTAACCTCACCTCCAAACAAGCTTTATTTACGAGCTTTTGTGGAAAAGTAGCGATACGCTAAACGGTCCTTTAAATGTTCTATTCTCCCAACCTAGTTTCTAGTTTCCGGTCTCGAATTGATCACGTGAGCGGGCACTTTTTTCCATATTAGGCAAGCATTACGATGATTTGTTTACAAACTGCGCGTGGGATAGCAATCTGCAGTTGCGTGAGGTGATGAATCGAGTTGAACAAGGTCTTTCACGTGGCCGTCAATAGCGAGATTTCTCGCGACAGAAGCGGACGTATAATTGACCAAACGCCGACTGTCAATCAAAAACATCAATTAGCCAATGGGCGATCAGAAAAATGTCATGCTCCAATTGTTCATTATTGCACGTGTTATTGTATCGATTTATCGACTCACAATCAAAACAATCGACATGCCAATGGCAAAGAATTTTGTGCTAACAATAGACTAGGTTTAACGTTGTGTTTTGATAAACCGTCGGTGTTAATATAAAATCTCGTAACTACGGCTTAAATCAAGCCGTACTTACGAGATTTTATAACAACTACGAAATACTATTTTGTTTGTCCGAATTTACGTCACGATTAACTTGATAAAATCTTTCCCTATTAACCACCACGTGCCCATTGTTTGCCTTAAATCATATGTTGGGCGGAGCGATCTGTCGATTGGCGTTTGGTCAATTAATTTACGGCAGCCATTATTACATACTTCGTTTATTCCTTCCTCCTTTTAAAATAGTATTTTTTCCGTTGAAAAAAATAGACATTCGAAATTTCTGCAAATAAGATATTACGATTTACTCGAGGGAGGTAATTGGAACAACAGTTGACCTATATCGGGTCATGTGACTTTTTATTCTCGGGGACCATCTCAAACATTCCATGTGCAGTAAAAACTTCTGGGAAATACTTCAAATGTCACCTTACGACGATTTCATTCTTTTACATAAGAGTGATTAGATTATTTTCTTCCTGAACAATGCATGTTCTTGTAGTAACATAGACCGAATTTAAATTACCGAAATTGCCGAAAGTGCCTAGTCAGGCCCTTTAAAGAAAGTGAAAGTAGAATTGTCATTATTTTTCGCGCATCTTTCACTCGTTAAAGATCATAATATTGAATTTCACTGTCGGGAATTGAAATATCGAAAAGAAGGTAACCCGAACTGTTTTATAAATAGGAAAGATGTTTGTGTGTGTGTGTGTGTGTGGGGGGGGGGGGGGGGTTGAATGTTTCCCGACCGGGGGGGGGGGGGGGGGGGCGGTGTTGTGTGGACCGATTCAGATTTCGAAATTTCCGGAGCCCTGTTGGTAACCATACAATAATGAATGATTTTGATTTTCACTGTCATCGAAGTAGGAAGTCTTGAGTTATGTGCCCTTGAATTTGATAAATTTGCCGTTTTCGACTTTGTTTACACTTTAGCATCTATAGTCGATAGTCGATAGTCGATATTCAGCCATAAAGCCACATATCCTCACAGGTATTCTTCTTTAGTATTGATCTGGCACATGTACTTTCTCGTGGTATTGGTGGTGCGCAATTATTAATTGGAATTCTGTGTGGTGAAACGACCCGTTTCAACCACAAATGTCTCCAACTCGGACAAGATGACGCTTCTCCACGTTTTGTAATCGTCTTCTTCTCTCGCCCCAAGCAGCAAATCAGTATCAAGGTGAATGATTCCACATCTGTCGTATAAGTTCTTCCTCATTTTCTCCCTCTGGCTTTCATATATTTCGCATTCAGTGAGATAGTGGGAAACCGTTTCAATACTCCCACAGTGGCATTTATTATCATCACTCATGTTGCATTTGTACAAATACTCATTCAGCCTGACGTAACCGGTCCTAAGTTGGGAAATCACCCTTTCTCCAGTATTGGAAACAAATTTGTGTTTCATCTTATAATCCACCACTGGCCGGTGGCTGAACAAGTGCCTACCTTTCTCTGCAATTTCCCACCTCTCTTGCCATTTCTTCTTCACGGAATCCTTCACAGCAGTTTTAATATCATTCATGGACAGTACTGGGGGGAGATCTTTCATATCTGTCTCTTTGGCCTCTTCTGCTGCCTCTTTCGCTAGCCTGTCAGCTAGCTCGTTTCCTTGTATGTTCGAATGGCCAGGCGTCCATGAAATTTCAACGTTTACACCGGAATCCTGTAATTTCTTAATGTCTTCTTTAATCTCTACTATGGTCGACTTGTGCGAGTTGGCCTCCCATCCCAGTACTAGATGACCAACTGCACATTGGCTATCACTGAAGATGTGAAGTTTTTCAGTACTTCTCTGCTCCTTCTCTGTTGTTCTTGCCTGAATGTGTTTGATTACTAGCTTTATGGCAATCAGTTCTCCCAATAAAATTGAGCCAAATGTGCTGACTGGATGTTTTAGAAGCACAGGCTCTGTGTGGCCTGGACGGAAAACACATGCACCAGCTCCACAAGGCCCAGGATTTCCTATACATGATCCATCCGTAAATGCGATGGCCGTTTTCTCGCTGCATTCTTCTATCATACTACCTATTATTTCCCTTGAAGAGGATTCTTGGGCCTTTGTTCTTGTTTTTGAAGAACCTAGGTTCTGCCAGTATTCAGGTATACGTCTTCCTGGCTGTAGGGAGTCCCGAAACGTACATTCCTTTTCAAGGCACTGCAAGGGTATTCCAGTGTTAGATACCATGTCTGCAATCTGTATATTCATCTTACCAAATGGTGAGATTTTCCGTTCAACTTGCTCTGTATCTTCGTACCTGTCCCAACATCTTTTAATCTTGGAATACATGGTAAGGTGCATTAGCCTTAGCAATATTACCCCAAAAATTTTTAACCTCATTCAACATCTTTTAATATATGCATCATCCTCTTTTGTCATTTTGACCAATCAAGACAAAACTTGGCAACAATGTTGGTTACCACAAGATGCTGTATGAGGTAAATTTTCAGCTTGATCGGACCAAAAAAAGTTATTGGCCCTTGAATTTCACAAAATTGCCGTTTTCGACTTTATTTTCACTCTAAAAAACACAAATATTGACCAATCAAGACACAACTTGGTCACAGTGTTGGTGACCATGAGATCTTATATGATTTCATATTGATCAGACTAGAAAAACCAGAGTTGTGTGCCCTTGATGGTGACAAAATTGCCGATTTCGTTTTTAATTTCACTCAAACAGCAATAAATATTAAACAATCAAAAGAAACAACTTGGACATAAGGTTGATGAGAATATCATTATCAGAACAGAGTTATGTGCCCTGGATTATGAAAAAATTGATGGTTTTTTTATCGACTTGGTTTTCACTTTAACAGCCACAAATATAGATCATTAAAGATTAAGAATGCTGTTTGCAGCTGGATCATAATCTCGCATCTTAAGTTTCGTGTTCTTGTCTTAGAGATACCTAGGTCATGTAAAAGGTGGGTCTTGTTCTGCATGGAGAAAGTTTCAAACTTCTATCAGGTGAGCGATCCAGGGCCATCTTGGCCCTCTTGTTATTCGGTATAGATCGGAAGAGACCTAAATATCCAATTTAAAAGACGAAATGAAAACACTTCTAATGTTTAAAAATTGTAGAAACTTTGATATTTGGTTCTTAGAAACGTGTTTTTTCGACACAAGAGTTTGATTTTTCCAATCAACGGACACTTTAAATTAAATGGTCTCCTGCTGATGTGATGGGGGAATCTTCTCTGCAGAATGAGCAGCCATTAGCTTTGATTGAATGTTGTGTTTGGACTGGAGCTAGAAATTATGGAATACATGGTAAGGTGCATTAGCCTTAGCAATATTACCCCAAAAATTTTTAACCTCATTCAATTGATCAAACTTTTTTGACAGACTGTACAATGCAGAACTAGAGAAGAATGAGAAGCAGATGTGTGCTGTACAGCATATTGTAGCAGGGACGTCTAAACCTGCACCATACATTATATTTGGACCACCAGGCACTGGGAAAACTGTCACTGTGGTAGAAGCAATCAAACAGGTACATCAATGCTTTTCAACAAAAACCTTGTAACTGCAGCTTGTTTTAAGCTGCAGTTACAATGTTTTTGTCGAGCCCGCTTGCGGTGAGCTCGACATAGTTGTCACAATGGCGGTTCGGTGTATGTGCGTTAGTGCGTGCGTGCGTTAGTGCGTGCGTGCGTCCGTCCGGATGGAGCTTGTCCGGGCCATAACTTCACCATGGATGGAGGGATTCAGAAATAACTTGGCACAAATGTCAAGCTCAGTAAGGCGGAGTGTCGCGTGCAAGAACCAGATTCCAAGCTCAAAGGTCAAGGTCAAACTTGGAGGTCAAATGTCAAAAATGAGAAGATTTTTGCTTGTCCGGGCCATAACTTCACCATGGATGGAGGGATTCAGAAATAACTTGGCACAAATGTCAAGCTCAGTAAGGCAGAGTGTCGCGTGCAAGAACCAGATTCCAAGCTCAAAGGTCAAGGTCAAACTTGGAGGTCAAATGTCAAAAATGAGATGATTTTTGCTTGTCCGGGCCATAACTTCACCATGGATGGAGGGATTCAGAAATAACTTGGCACAAATGTCAAGCTCAGTAAGGCGGAGTGTCGCGTGCAAGAACCAGATTCCAAGCTCAAAGGTCAAGGTCAAACTTGGAGGTCAAATGTCAAAAATGAGATGATTTTTGCTTGTCCGGGCCATAACTTCACCATGGATGGAGGGATTCAGAAATAACTTGGCACAAATGTCAAGCTCAGTAAGGCGGAGTGTCGCGTGCAAAAACCAGATTCCAAGCTCAAAGGTCAAGGTCAAACTTGGAGGTCAAATGTCAAAAATGAGATGATTTTTGCTTGTCCGGGCCATAACTTCACCATGGATGGAGGGATTCAGAAATAACTTGGCACAAATGTCAAGCTCAGTAAGATGGAGTGTCGCGTGCAAGAACCAGATTCCAAGATGAAAGGTCAAGGTCAAACTTTGAGGTCAAATGTAAAAAATGAGTTGATTTTTGCTTGTCCGGGCCATTCCTTAACTTGGCACAAATGTCAAGCTCAGTAAGGCGGAGTGTCGCTAAGTATTTTCTGAATCTAGAATGTTTTCTCTACCTTACAATATTTTCGTTTTCCAAATACGACATCGGATGGACTTCTGCTTGGTCTGGTATATTTCTCGGAATTTGGTTTTATGGACTTAGCATAACGTCCCTTTTAGCGTGACGGGTCACATATGTATACTCAAATTAATCCATTCTGGTATCTCGTTATAAATACATAGACATGTAATATTTTGTGAACAATAAACTGTCTCACCATGATCCCCATCATTCCAACTTATTTTGTCCCCACTTTTACAACGCCATTGTAATGACAGCTGTAGACATAGGTATGGTCTTCTTTCTTCAAAATGAGCGGGCTCGACATGTTGCCCTTCGGCATCTAGTTGTTGAAAAACGACTATATTTTTAACTTACTCAATTATGTAGCTATATTATTACAATGAATCATACTGTGTGCAGTAGAACATATAGTGGCTGGAACTTCTAAACCAGCCCCCTACATTATATTTGGACAACCTGGAACTGGGAAAACCTTGACAGTTGTAGAAGCAATGAAACAGGTACACTTTTGTGCTAACTGAAATTTAACGGTCCTAAAACCTACTTATTCACTTCAATTATAACCTGGGAAAAATGAGTGAATATATGTCTTTTTTAAGTACAAGCAAAAAAAGTCATCAAAATGGCTAAAAGGCAAGCAGTATATACTTTGAATATGTGACCCTGTTACAATTGTTTGAATATGGCAGATGCTCCTCACAACTCCTGTCTATAGAAAAGAATACAGCAATTGCTTTTCAAAGTGAAACATATCATTTATTGTTCATCAAACACTATATAATGGATACTTTATCTCTGAGATGTCTTAGACAGAGTTTAAGATATAAGAATATCAGGGTATTATAGAATAAAATATTTATTTCCATCAAACCCTATCGAGGTGAGAGGTCAAAACTTCTTAAGATATACCACCCCTAATGAGATTCACGTGACGTCGGAATTATTCATACCACGTCGTTTAACATTTGTTACGTATCCGAACCTGTTCGGGTGACGTCGAAAACATTCGGCGATGGAACGTTCCACCGCCGAATGTTTTCGACGTCGCCCGAATAATTCCGACGTTACGTCAATCTCATTAGGGGTGAACTACCTTAACTACTGCTTGGAAAAGCTGTAGTTGCGAGGTTTTGACCTCCCACTAACGCTATTTTATGGATTGAGTACTCATTACCATCAAAATTCTTTTTCTTTTACCAGGTTTGGAAGCTGTCTAAAGACTCACACATTCTGGCATGTACCCCGTCTAACAGTGCAGCTGATCTTATAACGACCAGACTGCTACAACATATACCCAAGAATGAAATTAATATCTTTTAAAATAATTACAATAAAGTCCAGATGATATTTCTCCTTTTGCCTCACCATTTTCCCTAGCCCTTTCATATTAGTTACCGCATTATCACACTTTTTGACGTCCCTCAGGATAAAGGCTTTGAAAACATTGTGGAAAATAAAGAAATTGCTTGTGACAAGGTCTTTGAATTAAGACCAGCCTAAAATTGTGCCATCTGGTAACTAGTTATTTGAATAATTAAAGCTTGATCATAATGATGATACAATTTTTGAAAATCGTGTTTTATCACTAGGTCTGGAAGCTGTCTAAAGACTCACACATTCTGGCATGTACCCCATCAAACAGCGCAGCTGATCTTATAACGACCAGACTACTACAACATATACCCAAGAATGAAATTCTCCGACTCAACGCGATGTCAAGATCATGGGCATCTGTGCCTGCTGCAATCAGGGTAGGTAAATTATTTCTTTTTTTTTTTATGCCCCCATATCGAGAGATCGGGGGCATATTATTTTACTTGTGTCCATCTGTCTGTCGGACCATCTGTTCGAATGCTTTACATTTTGCAATTTTCTCCAAAAATATTCGACATACAAGCTGAAATTTGGTATTTAACTTTCTTTCAATGATATCTATCTTTTCCATGCAATATGACCTTCCTCAAGGTCATCTTGTAACCCTTATCAATCCTTAACACAAAAACTTAACAATTTCGAAAAATAACCATTTGGGGGGCATTGGTGTTTCACAAACACATCTTGTTTAATAAAATATGAAATACTTATAAATGGTCATTTTACACAAAACATAGTAGTGATAACAACTTCTTCTATAGGAATAATTCTAAAGTAGATTTGTATTGCTTTGAATTCAACGAAAATAAAGGATGTATTTTCATAGATTTCTTTATTTATATAACCTTTAAACTCATTTCATTCTAGGATCTCTGTAACTTTGACAAGGTGACCAAAGACTACTACTTCCCGACCAAGAATGAAATGATGAACTACCGGATCATTATAACTACACTAGTCACGGCAGGAAGGTAGGCATTTGTTTGATCTGCTTAACCCTTTCCCAGTTAATGGCGCTTTTGGATGCCCGACATAAGACAGGTTTTGAAAAAAACATTTATGAAAATAAAGAAATTGCATGTGATAAGTAATTTCTTCATTTTCTACGATGTGTTCTATCAAGAATGACCAAAAGATGTTGAATAATTGAATTTCATTTAATTGAAATTGTCGTCTCCAACATCTTTGAATCTTTGGACCAGCCTAAAATTTTGTTGTGTGGGAAAGTGTTAACCCTTTCCCATATGACAATATATTGGACTGCTCATTGATTCATAAATACCTATTCTCTGGTACCAAATTAAATGTCCTAATTTTACAAATGAAGTCTTTTTAAGTTAAGTGCTCTTATGTACATGCATTGAAAATTATAGTGTTGATAGGAATTCGTGCTGCAGATGTTATGGCCACCATTCTTAGGAGATATATGTAGACCATGCTTACAAAAGTAAATTTCCATTGCAAGTACAATCATTGTGTATCTTTCCTAGGATCGCTTCAGCCAGTTTCCCACCAGGCCACTTTACCCATGTGTTTATAGATGAAGGCGGTCATGCGGTAGAACCTGAGGCTTTGATCAGTCTCGGAGGTATTATAGAATGTTCGAGTCTCATGAGCGGAACAGCACAGGTTGTGATAGCAGGGGACCCTAGACAGCTTGGACCAGTACTTAGATCTCCGCTGGCCATTGACTATGGACTAGGTAATGTTTATTTTACGACAATTTCTTTTTGGCACATCTCCTAAGTCAAAGATTTGTGCTGATTATACCACCTCCAAAAACTCTTTTCCCTTTCTTGGGGGATCGGAGGGGAGTATTAGGATTATTGGAATCACAGGGATAAAGACTGACAATTTGAAATAGGGGCCCAGAATAGCAAAATTCAATACTTAACATTATGGGTATGGGCATTATCTCTAAATATTCAGGGGCCCAGTCCAAAATCTAGGGGCCATGGGCGACTGGGCCCCTGCTAGTCTTTATCCCTGAATCACCGTGTCTGTCTATATATCTGATAATCTTTTTCTGGATGTCTTGAAAGATCTAAAAGAAAATTTACTTGAAACACATAAAGAAATTGGGTTTTTCTTCGGGATCATTCAAATAAGATCATGGAACTTAAACATGTGACATAGTGCCAGGGGGGGTGGGGGTGGGGGGGTTAACTTTTTGTATTTCCAAAACTGTAAAAATCTACTCATCTTATGAAACAACTTTCAAATTTAACTAGTTCTAAACTTTGTTGTTTTGTCAGAATGGTTCTAAACTTTGTTGTTTTGTCAGAATGGGTTAACCCATTACCAGATGAGAACATTTTGGATTGTTCCAATTTGAAAGTGTTGCACATGATAATTTCAAGTTGATAAAATTTTGAAAATCTTTGCATTTTGGGTTAGAAAACATTGTGGATAATGGAGAAATTGTTTGTCACAAGCAATTTCTTCAATTTCCACATTTTTTTCTGAGACAATTTTCTTGAAGGGCATCAAAACTGTGGGAATGGCTTAAATATTTTGTTTTACCGTTATAGATATATCGTTGCTTGAGAGGCTCATGATGACCTGTGACCTTTACCAGCCAAGGTCAATGGACGAACAGAAAGTGTACGATGTGCGAGCGATTACAAAATTACTCATGAACTATCGATCTCACCCCGTCATTCTAGAACTACCCAACAAAATGTTCTATGATTCGGAGCTGCAGCCATGTGCCAATCAAATTGCTAGAGAAAAATTGTGTAAGTTGTATAGTGATCCTTATTGACAGAAATCCTTATTTTTATGCCCCCATATCAAGAGATTATGGGCATTTTGTTTTACTCGTCTATCCGTCTGGCTGTCTGTCTGAAAACTTAACACTGGCCATTTTGGGGGCATTCATGTTTCTCAAACACATCTTGTTCTGTTTACAAATTATCCTTCCAATTGGATTCAACCACCATTTTATTTCAATTTGAAATTATGATTTTAATCCTTAAACTTTCAAACAATATGTAGGATGCATGCAAAAGAAGAAATTTCTCTCACATTTTAACAGGAATTTTAAAAGTGGTTGGTTGCATCTATTGTAATTGCCTTTAGAATCAAATGTCTTTACAAGAGTTGTGCATTAAAAAGATTAATCTCTGTTTTTAGGTCATTGGGAAGGACTCCCTAGGAAGGGTTTTCCGGTCGTGTTTCACAGTGTTATTGGAATGGATGCGAGAGAGCAAAGGACGCCATCATTTTTCAATGCGGAGGAAGTGTCAGTTGTTGTGAAATATGTGGAAGAGTTGCTGACATGCAAGAAAATGGGAATGAACGTGAAACAGGAAGACATTGGAATTGTTACGCCATACAGAAAACAGGTCAGTTGGGTCGTCAATTACTTGAATTTTTTTATTTTGAAAAAAAAAAACAACAAAAAAACAATGTATGATAGAATTCTTCATCTTAATATTCAAGGCCTATTATCAATGATTATGTGATAATTTCCTGTTCAACTTGGTCCTCAGATTGTTGAGAATATGGGACAATGGATTTGACATCCCTAGTAGAGATAGTTTGTGAAAATGTTGAGAGAAAAGAAGAAATTGCTGATAATCAGCAATTTCTCCTTTTCTCTCGGTATTTTCTATGCTATAACATGCATAGGTTCTATTTTTGATAAGAAAATGAGGATGAACGTGAAATAGGAAAACAAGTCAGTTTGGTCCTCAATTGCTTAAAAAATGATCCCTTTTTAATTTCATGTGGAATAGCCTTCTAGAAGTTGGAAGTTCTTGAAACTTACATTATATTTTCTTTTTATGTCCCTGATTGAAAGATCATGGGCGTATTGTTTTATTCATGTTTGTCTATCTATATGTCTGTCTGTCTGTATGCCTGTCATGTCATTCCGAAAACTTAACGTGAAAGCATTAGCATTTTCGGAGGCATTATTTTTTCACAAACACATCTTATTATCTGAATCCTGTGTTTGAAATGGTATTAAAGTTGTGACCATCAACCAATTAATTATATATACACAATATCATTTTCAAAATTTTGATTGCAAAATCATTTTTAATGCTATAAGATATTGGATAAATTATTGTGATTTGTTTACCAATTATTGATGGCTTCTCACCTGAAATTTTCAAACTGCCTTAACCCTTTCCCACACATTGACACTTTTGGAAGCCCAAAAAAATAAAGGCTTTGTTAAACATTGTGGAAAATGAAGAAATTGCTTGTAACAAGCAATTTCTTCATTTCCCACAATGTTTTCTACCAAGAAAGACCAAAAATATTAAATTTTGTTCAATGGAAATTGTCGTCTGCAACACCTATGAGTTTGGACTAGGCTAAAATTATCTTTAAAAACAACCTCAGTTAAGAGTTTTTTATGCCCCCGTATCGAGAGATGGGGGGCATATTGTTTTACTCGTGTCTGTCTGTCCGTCTGTCTGTCTGTCCGTCCGTCTGTCTGTCAGTCCGAAACTTAACATTGTCATTTTCTCGACAACCATTATGCATACAAAGCTCAAATTTGGTATGTAAACTTCTTTCAATGATATCTATCTGCTCCATGCAATTTGACCTTCCTCAAGGTCATCGTTTAACCCTTTTCAACCCTTAACATGCAACTTAACGCACCAGCTTAACGCAACAACTTAACATTGGCCTTTTCTCTAAAAGTATTCCACATAAAAAGCTAAAATTTGGTATGTAAACTTCTTTCAATGATATCTATCTGCCCCATGCAATTTGACCTTCCTCAAGGTCATCGTTTAACCCTTATCCACCCTTTACATGCAACTTAATGCTACAACTTAACATTGGCCTTTTCTCCAAAAGTATTCCACATACAAAGCTCAAATTTGGTATGTAAACTTCTTTCAATGATATTAGGTTAGAGGGACAAGGTCATTTATGTAGGTCAAGGTCAAATATCAATTAAGGTCATAATAATAGAAAAATAGCCATTTCGGGGGCATTTGTGTTTCAAAAACACATCTTGTTTATGAAAAGTAATAATGTATTTTCATTTACAGGTCGAGAAGATAAAGCAGGTGCTGCGTAAAAAGAAGTGTGACAAAATTTCTGTGGGATCAGTGGAGGAATTCCAAGGTCAAGAAAGAACAGTCATTATTGTATCAACAGTCAGAAGTAAACCGGAATATTTGTCCCTGGATCTTACATACAATCTGGGATTTCTGAGGAACCCAAAGGTTAGTTAAAGACCCTTTTATAGCCCTTTATTGTGGAATCAGTGTGGGGAACATACAGGGTGGGGGGGGGGGGACAAACAGTCATTATTGTATCAACATACACTTTAACATACAACCTTGGATTTCTGAGGAAATCCAAAGGTATGTCATGAACACTTACTTTTCCCAAACAGTTAAATTTTAGATTGCTCCTATTAACTCTTTCCAAAACACGACCTGGTTTTGACGTCATTAATAGAATTGGCTTGGGAAAACATCGAGACAAAGAAGAAACTGCTGATAACCAGCAGTTTCTTCTTTTGTCTCAATATTTTCCATGTCATATTATACACAAATCCTATCGTAAATAACATTCATTTAGTCATCTATGACTAGTTATATGCCAGAAGGGTCGTATTATGTTATGGCCCCACTCGTCTGTCCGTCCGTCTGTCCGTCCGTCCGTTAGCAATTTCTTGTGTGCGCAACTCCTCCTACAGTTTTGATCGGAATTCGATAAAACTTGCCACAATGAATCTCCATGGTGTCTAGTTGTGCATACCGCTTACGGAATTAAATTAACTCTATTCGTTCTTGAATTATCTGCCCTTGAATTAAAAAAATGCCCATTTTCTTGTGTGCGCAACAACTACAGTTTTGGTCAGAATTTGATCAAACTTGCCACAATGAATCTCCATGATATCTAGTTGTGCACACCGCTTACGGAATTCAGATTGCTGTTTTCGTTCGTGAATTATCTGCCCTTGAATTCAAGAAAAAATACCCATTTTCTCAAAAATGTCCATTTTCTCCTGTGCGCAACTCCTACAGTTTCAACCGGAATTTAATCAAACTAGCCACAATGAATCTCTATGGTGTCTTGTTGTGCAAACAAAATTTTGATAACTTTCATGTTTGAATTATCTGCCCTTGAATCGAAAAAATGTCCAATTTTACTGACAAGCCCCTCTCTGGCGTATATGCGCCGCTTTGCGAAGCTCTTGTTTTTGAAGTAGATCACCCTAAAATTTGACGTTTGGGAAAGGGTTAATATTTTAGGAACCCAAAGTTTGGATCACAATCTTATCATTTTCTGTCTCATGTATCTTCTCCTTCGGACTCAATTTTCATTGATGCTTTTTTGACTTTAGCCTTTTTACCCTTTACTGCACATTGACGCCTTTTAACTCCCTCACAAGAAAGGGCTTTGGAAAGCATTGTGGAAAACGAAAACATTGCTTGTGGCAAGCTATTTCTTCATTTTCCAGAATGTTTTCTAACCCAAAAGGAGTGATTTTTAAAATGTTATCAATTTGAATTTGTCCTCTGCAACACATTTCAAATTGGAACAGTTCAAAATTTTGTCGTTTGGTAATGGGTTAACCCATTACCAAACCACAAAATTTTGGATTGTGCAAAATTCAAAGACGTTCAGACGACAATTCCAAGGTAATAAAATTTAAAAAATTATGGGTTTTTTTAAGTAGAAAATATTGTGGGGAATGAAGAAATTGCTTGTCACAAGCAATTTCTTCATTTTCCACAATGTTTTCCAAAGCCATTATCTTGTGGGGAGTCAAAAAGAGTCATTGTGTGGTAATGGGTTAAGATTTGGACCAGTTTTTTATTGTCATTTGTTCATTGCTGATGCAAATTGTATCATTTAATTCTATGTAAATATTTTCAGAGGTTCAATGTAACCCTGACCAGAGCTAAAGCCTTGTTGATTGTGATAGGTAACCCTAACACACTGAGCAGGGATCCACATTGGAATAGGTGAGTCAATTGACCAGGATTTGAGAACATTAATCATGTAAGACTTTGCTAAGCGACATTGTTTTTACATCTCTCAGGCAAAAGTCATGGGAAAGCGTTCAGGATATTAATCACTTAACGCTTTGCCAAGCGACTATGTTTTATGTCCTTTATGCAGCAAAAGTCATGGGAAACTGTTGAAAGAAGAAAATGCCGTCTAATTGTCTAAAAGTTTGTCATTTTGGAATGGGTTATGGTGGTGTATTATTTTAAAAGTCAAAACATATAGTAAGGACGGAAATAAACACACCTGCAAATTTTTGTTACAAATCAAAAACTGATTGACTTATTGTTCTCAGAAACCAAGCATTTTCACAAATGATTTCTTGTTTAGCAACATGTTTTGTAAATTATTTATGGTTCTGAAAATAATAGCAAGAGATAGCACGTCAGACTTTGAATCATGTGGTCCTTGGTTCTTTCCCTGGACTTGGTGGGTTGATGGCTCAGTGCAAAACAGTTGTAACTGCATATATGTTTATAGGCAGTTACAACTGTTTTGCACTGAGCCATGGAAGTGGGATGGGTAGGTTCGGGCTCTGGAAGTATTTTGTGGTAGAACTGGATGAAGAATATTCAAGGGATACAAGTCATGGTCTCATGCCTCAGTAGCCATGATATGGTTGTAAATTTTACTGCTCTAAATAAAGTTTATCTCCAATCAATAAATCTCTTTTTTGACAGTTTGATAGAATTCTGTGAGGATTCCAAGTCCTATGTTGGCACAGAGAGAAAAAGAGAAGCTGATGCAATTGAAGACATTATACAGCGACTAAATGCTGTTGGGCTAGGGGATGGTATGTGATTATTAGTACTTTGTCTATTTCAACACAGTGATGCTTCTTGATGCCCCTGATGATAAATGCTTTGTAAAACAATGTGGAAAATGAAGAAGTTTTCTAACCCAAAATGGAAAGATCTTTAAAATTCTACAAACTTGAAGTTGCCAATTGCAGCACCTTTCAAAAAAACTGTCCAAAATTTGCAGTCTTTTAATGGTTTAAAGTGACATTTCACATTTATTTCATTTTTATGCCCCCGTATCGAGAGATCGGGGGCATATTGTTTTACTCGTGTCCGTCTGTCTGTCTGTCCGTCCGTCCGTCCGTCCGTCTGTCTGTCCATCTGTCTGTCCGTCCGTCTGTCCGAAAACTTAACCTTTGCCTTTTCTCCAAAAGTATTTGACATACAAAGCTCAAATTTGGTATGCAACTTCCTTTCAATGATATCTATCTGTTCCATGCAATTTGACCTTCCTCAAGGTCATCCCTTAACCCTTATCAACCCTTTACTCTACGAAAACTTAACCTTCTATTCCGAAAACTTAACCTTTGCCTTTTCTCCAAAAGTATTCGACATACAAAGCTCAAATTTGGTATGCAACTTCCTTTCAATGATATCTATCTGTTCCATGCAATTTGACCTTCCTCAAGGTCATCCCTGAACACTTATCAACCCTTTACTCTACGAAAACTTAACCTTCTATTCCGAAAACTTAACCTTTGCCTTTTCTCCAAAAGTATTCGACATACAAAGCTCAAATTTGGTATGCAACTTCCTTTCAATGATATCTATCTGTTCCATGCAATTTGACCTTCCTCAAGGTCATCCCTGAACACTTATCAACCCTTTACTCTACGAAAACTTAACCTTCTATTCCGAAAACTTAACCTTTGCTTTTTCTCAAAAAGTATTTGACATACAAAGCTCAAATTTGGTATGCAACTTCTTTTCAATGATATCTATCTGTTCCATGCAATTTGACCTTCCTCAAGGTCATCCCTTAACACTTATCAACCCTTTACTCTACGAAAACTTAACCTTCTATTCCGAAAACTTAACCTTTGCCTTTTCTCCAAAAGTATTTGACATACAAAGCTCAAATTTGGTATGCAACTTCTTTTCAATGATATCTATCTGTTCCATGCAATTTGACCTTCCTCAAGGTCATCCCTTAACCCTTATCAACCCTTTACTCTACGAAAACTTAACCTTCTATTCTGAAAACTTAACCTTTGCCTTTTCTCCAAAAGTATTTGACATACAAAGCTCAAATTTGGTATGCAACTTCTTTTCAATGATATCTATCTATTCCATGCAATTTTACCTTCCTCAAGGTCATCCCTTGACCCTTATCAACCCTTTACTCTACGAAAACTTAACATTTTAGAAGAATGGCCATTTCGGGGGCATTTGTGTTTCACAAACACATCTTGTTTAAAAGGGTGTCTTAAGGCAAAGACTGTTTATTCTAATGTGTAGACATGCTATAAGTTGTTATTTATAAGCAAAAAATACTCCTTTAAAATTGAGATAGAAATGCCAAATTCTATATAAGTCTGAACTGTTGTCCACAACAATTTGTTTAATTTTAGCACAATAATATATATTTCTCGTAAACAATTCAATATTTTGGCTTGAAATTTTCAGAATTTTCATGAGAAAACATGCTCTTTCAGAAAGAATAAAAGTAAAATTTATGTAAAGATAATTGTGAAATGTCACTTTAAACATGTTTTATGACCTTGTCATGCTGGCCCAAGTCCTGGCAGGAAACATAGACAAAGATCAGCCTGTGTACACTTGCAGTTTTATCTTACCCGGTTTTCTACACTACCTGCTATTGATAAGTCCTTAACCATTTCCCAAACGGCATAATTTTAGGGTGGTCAAATTAAATAACTGCCACAAATGAGAACATGGAAGGTATTAAAGGTAGAATTTGTGTAAAATATGGCATAGAAAACAGTGAGACAAAAGAATCAGCAGTTTCTTCTTTTGTTTCAATGTTTTCCTAAGCCTTTCCTATTAGGGGCGTCAAAACCAGGTCTTGTTTAGGAAAGGGTTGAAATGGCACTTAGAGAAAAAGAGAAGCTGACGTTATTTGACCTTATACAGAGAATGAATGCTGTAGTTCTATTGGACGGTATGTAATTTGTATTCCTTGTTTTATTTCCTCGACCCTTCAGCCATAGCGCAGTTGGTAGCACATCTGCCTCTCACTCGAGAGGTCTGTTGTTTGATCCCCGGCTGCGGTAAATATCCTTCCTGACAAAAATTGTCACCCACTAATGGTTTGATAAATTGTTATGGCATCGCCTGAAAAATTCCGACATCGTGTAAATCTCACTATTGGTTAAACTACCTTAAAGAAAAGTTGATTTCCCCTAACAAAAAACATAAACTTAGATCAGACAGCATGTGCATACTACAAAGGCTAATCTCTCAAGCTTTTGCCCTGTATAAAAAGATTGGGGACATATTGTTTTACCATTGTCTGTCGGTCAATTTGTCCAGAACTGATCGTGAAAACTTTACACAGGGGCAATGATGCTCCACAAACAGATCTTGTTTCTGTCAATGCAGGAATATTACAAGATCAGAATGACATGGATTTTACCCTTACCCAAACAGGACCTGAGGCGCGTTCTTTAGAGCGACAATTTTTAAGTTTTCTTAAGGTGTTTTGATAAGGCGTTTTTAAGACCGAGATTATAAGAGAGGTGTTCTGAATGTTCCTTACTTCATACAAATGACATCATTATGACGTCATTTGTATGAAGTACAGAGCATTCAGAACTCAGCAGTTTATGAATCATTTAGCATTCGGAACAACTTGGTCAATTCTCTCCCTTATAGATTCTACGGAATTTACCGAGGTGTTCCGAAAGAAGTACAGAGCAATGGCGGCTCCCAGTGATCGTCTTAAAAATCTTGCTCAGAAGAACGCTTTATCCTAAACATCTTGAGAAATCTCAAGAGATCTCGCTCGAAAGAAAGCACCTCTGGTTTTGAAGTCCTTATAAGAGACGGCTCAAGAAAACGTTGAGCCAAAAGAAGAAATGCTGATGATCAGCATTTTCTACTTTTGCCTCAATATTTTCTTGACTATATTATACATAAATCCAATGTTAATCAACATCCATTATATTTATATCGCCTGCAGTAGCTTTCGAATTGAACCACTATAAAACTTGGTTGTTTGGGAAAGTGTTTCTATATTTGATCTGTTCTGTTCACAGATGAGGATCGCCATATACCCGAAGTTCGGAGTGACTACAATGAACAAGCATGGCGAGGAGACATTTAGGAGAACATTCAACTTACGCTGGCGAAAATGAAATCATTGGGAAGTAGGGTAAAACTGTATAGGCAGGTTCCATAAAGATAGTTTTAAGTTAACATTGGTGTTTGGCAATGAATTTGTCATTTCTTAACCTCAGGATTTGCTTAAAATTCTTAAACTGTTTTGCAACTGGCCTTTATCTTTATTGTTCAAGGGAATTTTATTCTACAATGTGTGATATAGCTGTTTTAATCCCTTCCCAAACAAGACCTGGTTTTGACGTCTCTATTAGAGATTGTTTTGGAAAACATTGAGACAAAAGAAGAAACTGCTGATAACCAGCAGTTTCTCCTTTTGTCCCAATATTTTCTATGCCATATTTTACACAAATTCTATCTTTAATAACTTCCATTGTGTCATTTGTGGCAGTTTTTGAAGTGGATCACCCTAAAATTTTATCGTTAGGAAAGGGTTAAATGAGATCAATATAACATTTTGTGAATCTTTTGTTGTCAAAGTAGAGTTAAAAGATAAGAGGGACTTCCATAATATCGCTGCTTTTCTTAACCCTTAGGGTTAGTATGAATGAAATGAATTTGATAGATATGTCTATTATATGTAAATAATGTGATATGAATGCATTTTAGCACTTTTTAGAACAAACACTGATCTTGATAGTTTTAATTGAAAAATTTAAGACAAGACTGGTGGAAAAGGAGAAAATGCTAATGATTAGTTTCTTCTCTTTTTCTCTAAACGTATTGCATCCCATATATTTGAAATTCAAACTTTTTGTTCACAGTCAAAAAATGTTGTCTATAATATTTTTAATTTTTGACCTGTTTGATAATTTGTGTGTTGGGAAAGATGTAACAAACTTTACATTCTTTTATTGTGTTAGGGCATGCATGTACACAGTGGATAATCACGTGATACAATATTTTCAGAATATCTTCAATAATTTTGTTAATACGGGACCGATTTGAATTCGGTTTTAAGCAGAGAATGTGGACAGACGTCACACACTAGATGGACATGGTTGATTTTTGAAAAGTCAACTGATAAAAAAGTTATTGAAGATAAACCAAAATTTTGGTTTATCTTCACTAACTTTTTAATCAGTTGATTTTTTAAAAATCCACCACATCCAGGTTATTCTTGACATTTTTCCACATTCTCTGCTTCAAACTGAATTATGATTGGTCGAGTACTGACAATGTTATTGAAGATTATCGGAAATTCTAAGTCATGTGATTATACACCGTGATGTATGTTATTGTTATGGCATGCCAAACAGTCTTTTTTAAGTTTTAATGAAATGATTGATGTCTGTATTTTTAAGACAAATTTTGAAACATTTTCTGTTTGTTGATATAATAATCAATTCGTCGTTGTAAATGCAAAACCTCGTATCTGAAAATTTTTAAAGGGGACGGAAAAAAGTGTAATAACTTTTCCCTAACTGAAAGGGTTTATTTGAAATTTGGACACATTATTCACAAATAATGTGTGATTAATACTGATCAGTAACATTACCTCAAAACCTGCAAGAATTGTCTTAACTGGGCACACAAGATTTGACTTTGAAAATCGCACGAATCGACATACGAGGTTTTGCATTTACACCGACGAATTGTTATATGAAAGTCAGGGTACTGAAACTCCAGAGATAGGGCCAATGGTTTCAAAAGGGAAATCACATTTGTCAGTGTCCTCCCCAGCCCAATAAGCTGTATCGGCCCCACTACAGCTTCATGTAAATTAGTGTAATGCCACTACAGCTTCAAAAGTACCCCTACAGCTAAGATCCCCCTATTTGGTGATATTTTGAAGGAATTAAGGTCAGCTTAATTCCTTCAAAATATCACCAAATAGGGGGATTTCTAAGCATTTAATGTCAAAAAGTGATACTTCATGTAATCTTATAATATAAAATGTAATAATTCTGTATAAAAACATAATGGGAAAAGAAGAAATTGCTCTAATTGAGCAATTTCTTCTTTTCCCATTATGGTTTTATTCAGAATTATATGCATGAACACAATGCATTTCAAGGTTTACCAATACTTATAATTTGCCACTACAGCTTCAAATTGTTCTGGGGAGAACCCTGCATTGGTCAACTCACGACAACAATGATCATGTGAAAACCCTGCTGACTTTGAAGCCCACAGAATTTGAACAGACAGATAAATGGTCTTAGGGGAGCATAACATTCCCCTTTTTCGCTTTTAAGCACCAAAAGAAAATAATTGAGCAACCAAAATGAAAACTTTCCTGTTTTGGTCCAAACTTTGTCACGGTGTATAATCACGTGACTCATAATTTCCAATAATCTTCAATATCTTTTTAAATACTTGACCAATTTGAATTCGGTTTGAAGCAGAGAAGGTGGAAAAATACCAGGAATAAGCTTGACTTGTTGGGTTTTTGAAAAATTAACTGATAAAAAAGTTATTGAAGATATACCAAAATTTTGGTTTATCTTCAATAACTTTTTTATCAGTTGATTTTTCAAAAAACAACCACCTCCATTTAGTGTGTGACGTCTGTCCACATTCTCTGCTTCAAATTGAATTCAAATCGGTCCAGTATTTACAAAATTATTGAAGATTTTATGAAAATATTGTATCACATGATTATCCACTGTGTTTTTGATCCCATAGACAGAGTCAAACATGGTCGGAAGTGCCCCAGAGGATTTCAATTGCAGGATCATTGGCTCTGTCTCTGTAGTTTCCATACTGTGAAGTATTTTGTTTTATGTCTGTCTGTCTGTTCGCCCAAAAACTTAACATTTGCTATTTTGGGGGCATCGGTGTTTCACAAACACATCTCGTTAGCTCCACTGGCCGAAGGCCAGCGGGGCTTATGTCATGGCCCTGTGTCCGTCGTGCGTGCGTGCGTCCGTGCGTGCGTCCGTCCGTCCGTGCGTAAACAATTTTCAAACATCTTCTCCTCCAAAACTACTGGACCAATTTCAATCAAACTTCACACAAATCATCCTTGCATGAATCTCTACCAAATTCCTTCATAAGAATAAAATCTGTGCAGAACTTGAATTTTAATTAATTTAATTGAATTAAATTTTCGAAAAATCTTTAAAAATTCTTCTTCTCCAAAACTACTGGACCAATTTCAACCAAACTTCACAGAAATCTTTCTTGCATAAATCTCTACCAAATTCCTTCAAAAGAATAAAATCCGCGCAGAACTTGAATTTTAATCAATTTAATTGATTTAAATTTTCGAAAAATCTTTAAAAATTCTTCTTCTCCAAAACTACTGGATCAATTTCAACCAAACTTCACAGAAATCTTCCTGACATGAATGTTTTCTTAATTCCTTCAAGAGAATAAAATCCGCACAGAACTTGAATTTTAATTAATTTAATTGATTTAAATTTTTGAACAATCTTTAAAAATTCTTCTTCTCTAAAACTACTGGACCAATTTCAACCAAACTTCACAGAAATCTTTCTTGCATGAATCTACCAAATTCCTTCAAACGAATAAAATCCGTGCAGAACTTGAATTTTGATTAATTTAATTGATTTAAATTTTCGAAAAATCTTTAAAATTTTTTTTCTCCAAAACCACAGGACCAATTTCAACCAAACTTCACAGAAATCTTCCTTGCATGAATCTCTTCGTAATTCCTTCAAAAGAATAAAATCCGCGAAGAACTTGAATTTTAATTAATTTAATTGATTTAAATTTTCGAAAAATCTTTAAAAATTCTTCTTCTCCAAAACTACTGGACCAATTTCAACCAAACTTCACAGAAATCTTCTTTGTATGAATCTCTGCTTAATTCCTTCAAAAATATAAATTCTGTGTTTAACTCAAATTTTAATTAATTTAATTGAATTAAATTTTCGAAAAATCTTTAAAAATTCTTCTTCTCCAAAACTACTGGACCAATTTCAACCAAACTTTACAGAAATGTTACTTGCATGAATCTCTTCTTAATTCCTTCAAAAAAATAAATTCCATGTAGAACTTTTAGAATTTTTAATTAAATTTTTAATTAGATCTAAATTAATAAATTATTTTAAGCGGGGCTTATGTCATGGCCCTGTGTCCGTCGTCCGTCCGTCCGTGCGTCCGTCCGTCCGTGCGTGCGTAAACTTTTTCTTTAAACATCTTCTTCTCCAAAACTACTGGACCAATTTCAACCAAACTTCACACGAATGATCCTTGCACGAATCTCTACCAAATTCCTTCAAAAGAATAAAATCTATGCAGAATTTGAATTTTAATTAATTTAATTGATTTAAATTTTCGAAAAATCTTTAAAAATTCTTCTTCTTCAAAACTACTGGACCAATTTCAACCAAACTTCACACAAATTATCCTTGCATGAATCTCTACCAAATTCCTTCAAAAGAATAAAATCTATGGAGAACTTGAATTTTAATTAATTTTATTGAATTAAATTTTCGAAAAATCTTTAAAATTTCTTCTTCTCCAAAACTACTGGACCAATTTCAACCAAACTTCACAGAAATCTTCCTTGCATGAATCTCTACCAAATTCCGTCAAAAGAATAAAATCCGCGCAGAACTTGAATTTTAAATAATTAAATTGATTTAAATTTTCGAAAAATCTTTAGAAAAATTTCTTCTCCAAAACAACTGAACCAATTCAACCAAACTTTACAGAAATGTTCCTTGCATTAATCTCTTCTTTATTCCTTCAAAAAAATAAATTCTTTGTACAACTTAAATTTTGATTGATTTGATTAAATCAAATTTTCGAAAAATCCTCTTTTCCAAAACTACTGGACCAATTTTAACCAAACTTCACACTTATCTTCCTTGCATTTATCTCCTCTAAATTCCTTAAAAAAATAATTTCTGTGAAGAACTTAAATTTTAATAAATTTAGTTAAATTGAATTTTGGAAAGATTGTTCAACAATCTTCTTCTCCAAAACTACAGGACCAATTTCAACCGAACTTCACAGGAATCTTCCTTGCATGAATCTCTTCCAAATTCCTTCACGATCGGATGAATAGCATGGCCGTTGTGGGCTAGGATTTTTTTCGCTATATGAAACAGTGTAATTTTAAGAAAATTTTAAAAACATTTCTGCTCCTTAATCACTTATTGGATTCCAGTCTGGTGTAGTATGAATCTTCTTTGAATAGACCTCTATTGTATTACTTGAAGAAGTTAGTAGTCTAATTGTCTAAAAGCCAGTGGAGCGACACAGGGCCATCTTGGCCCTCTTGTTTTTCTCATTGTTAAAGGCGCATCTGCCTCTCATTTGAGAGGTCCTGGGTTTGATACTCTGCCGCAGCTAATACCCTATCTGACAAAAATGTCACCCATCAATTGTTTAATATCGTGAACCTATGTGGGGGAGCAGCTGGAGGCTCGGTAAGGGAGTTACGGTAGTACTGGTATAAGAAACAACAGGAATCCATGGTTAGGTTCTCCAGCCGCAATATGACCATAGTAGTTGAAAACGGCGTAAAACCCCAATAAACCAAATTATTGTTAAAGGCCATACCATTTCTATATTATTCTACTTTTATGTTACACTTATTTTGTTGTCTGTTCTAGCTTTTAACTCATGCCCACACAAGACCTGGCCCCGGTTTCTCAAAAAAACTTAAGTATATTCTCATGAGAACATGCTCAACTTCAAAGGGATACTCTCCAACGTTGAAGGGTATTCGATTGTAGTTCACGTGGATTTCGTGCGATTTTAGCACGGTGCTCAGATTTGAGCATGAGAAAGTACTTAAGTTTTTTCGAGAAACCGGGGCCTGGTTTTGACGTCCCTAAACCAAAGTGATTGGGAAAACATTGAGACAAAAGAAGAAAGTGCTGATAATCAGCACTTTCTCCTTTTGTCTCAATATTTTCTGAGCTAAATTGTACACAAATACAACCTTCATTAACATCCATATTGTCGTCTGCAGCAGCTTTCAAATTGGATCACCCTAATTTTTTGTCGTTTGGGAAAGGGTTAATTTGGACAAGTCTAACATTTTGTATGGGAAAATGTTGAATGTATCTACTACTCTATGGTGCTTTTAACTATTGTTTACGGTTTACTTGATTTTTGCCCAAAATTTTAGAATTGCCTTTTAATTTCAAAGCTGTTTTTATATGCCACTGAAGATGTATGTATATTGGTATCATATTCTCCATCTGTCTGACTGTCTATCCCAACGGCTGTGGCCATAGCTCAGTTGGAAGCTCATTGAACTCTCTCTCATGAAGTCCTGAGTTCGATCCCTGTGCATCCTTTTCTTCTTTTGCCTTAATGTTTCCGCAAGCCTTTTTATTTGGTTCTTGTTTGGGAAAGAGTTGGGAAAAGTGTCTTTTATTGTGACTATTGGACTCTCGTTACTTTAGTTGTGAACGATTATTTTTAAAATAAAGTAAAGAAAAAACTGTATCTTGTTATTTGCATGAACATTTGATCATAGAATGTATACAATTTTTACCGGTCAAAAAATATTTTGTTGATTTTATTCCATTCTTTCATTGTTATAGAAATTTTGATACATTAAAACTGTTGTACATATCATATAAATGTATCTAATTCTTTGTTTAACATCTGCAGATGTTGAATTATCCTTTCTTTACAAATTCTGACATACTGATAAATGGCTTTTAGACACCCCAAAAGATAAAGGATCAGAAATAAACATGAAAATTACAGAAATTGCATGTGACAATTCCCACAATATTTTCTATTAGGAAACACAAATCAATGCATTTACTAAAAACAATGTTGTCTACAACATCTTTGAATTTGGACAAATATATCCAGCTATGATGTCCCTTAACCCTTTCCAAACAAGACCTAGATTTGACCTAGTTGGAATTTGATCAAACTTGCCACATAGGATCTCTATGGTATCTACTGGTGCATACCACTCACAGAATACATATAACTCTTTTTGTTCTTGAATTTCTTTTTGAAAAATGCACAATTTCTTTTGCACCAAAGTACTAGTTTTTACGGCATTTGATCAAACTTGTCAGAATGAAACTATGATTTCTAGTTTTACTTACCTTTGAAATTCAGATAAATTGCCGTTCTAGTATTATATGCCCTTAAAATTGAGAAAGGTCTAATTTCACTTACAATCACCTCTAGAGCCTAAATACGCCACTCTGGTAAGCTCTTGTTTCTCTTGGAGAAGAGACAAACTCTGCCACGACAGGGAATCCAATGAAAAAAATATTGCAGGTAATATAATTCTGACAATTATATTGATATTTGACTGATTTAAAACGGTTTAGAGCAGAGAAGGCGGAAATATGCCGGGGATTTGGTGGATGTGATAGAACTTTGACAAAAATCATCTGATAAAAAATTAATTGATGACCAAGTAATATTTAATTTTACTAAGTCGTCAATAACTTTTTACCAGCCGATTTTTAAAAGATTGTTCACATCCGACAAGTTCTGACATATTTTTGTCGTATTTCCGCCTTTTTTCCTTCAAACCGTTTTAAAATCAGTCAGTCATTAACAGATTTAAAATATTTTCTGTAACTGTTGCTTCACATGATTCTCCTCCGTTGAGTTGTGCAAAGCACACTTGTGCACACTCCAACGATTATTTAACCCTTTACCAAACGACAATATTTTTGAGTGATCCACTTCAAAAACGGCCACAAAAATGACAAAATGGATGTTATTAAAGATAGGATTTGTGTAAAATATGGCATAGAAAATATTGAGACAAAAGGAGAAACTGCTGGTTATCAGCAGTTTCTTCTTTTGTTTCAATGTTTTCCCAAGCCTTTTCTATTAGGGACGTCAAAACCAGGTCTTGTTTGGGAAAGGGTTAATTAGATTACTTTCTTTTACTGGAGATGGCAAGGGCGTAGCCAGGAACAGGAACATTGTAATGTTACAGCTCAAGGTGTATTGTCGAGTACATTTGACGCATTCATACGCCCCAAAACAGGAAAGCTCTGGAAAATATTGTGGAAAATGAAGAAATTGCTTGTTATAAGCAATTTCTTCATTTCCCACAATAATTTTTTCCCAGAGGGACTAGAAATGTAAAATTACATTCAATTGAAATTATCGCCTGCAGCATCTTTTAATCTGAAAAGTCAAAATGTCTTTCATATGGGTAATGGGTTGTGCATCTAGAGGCCTGTTTTTCATAATAATTATTCTTCGAAAGACATCTGTGCACACTTAAAAAAATAATAATTATACCACACACAACGAAGTTATGGGGAGGGTAGGGGCCTATACTAGAATCATGTTGTCCGTCCGTTCATCCGTGGACATAATTTTGTGTCCTCTTCTCCCACAGTTTTTGACCAATTTTGCTGAAATCTTATCAGGCTGTTACCTATCATATAAAGTTGTGCACCTGCAAGTTTCATTTTGATCAAGTCCATGGGCGGATCTAGAGAGGGGGTCGGGGGGTCCGGACCACCCCTGGCGTTGGCCGAAAATTGAATTTTGACTAGATATAAATTTAGTGTAACGTTACATATTTACTACATTTTAAGCCATAATTTTGGCTTGGACCCCCCCTGGAAAAAATTTTGGTCTATGTTATTCCTGACATTTTCCCACCTTCTCTGCTTCAAACCGAATTCAAATTGATCGAGTATTGTCAAAGTTATTGAGGATTATTGGAAATTATAAAAAAAAAAAGTCACGTGATTATACACCGTGGCGTTGTCTGGTCAGGATCTATGTCCACTTCAGACGACAATTTCTAGAGAATAAACCTTATCCACCCTGGGTAGAATTAATTTAGAAAGCATTGTTGGAAAATTTCTTGTCACAGGCAATTAGTTCATTTCCACAGTGTTTCCAAAGCCTTTAATATTTTGGGAGGGTAAAAAAGTCAATGTGTGGGAATGTGTTAAATATTAAAACTTCAATCGCTGCCAGTAGATCTATCAATGATTTACGGTAAGATAATTACACAGCTATTGTCTACGCACGCCTACGCTGGTCTTATAACGGCACATTTTCCATAACTCGGCCAACGTCCATTTTCAGAAAATCACAACTAACCCATTTTGACCGTCAATTCTACTTGTCGTAGAGCTCTACATTGTGCAGTGTACATTTTCTATGAAATGAAACTGAAAACTTTCCTTTTTGCTCGACTATACATAGAGTAGATGGCTATTCCAGTCACCCGGGGATCGGCGTAATGCTTCAATGATCAAAGTTTCAAGTGCAAGTGTCATATCTGTTTCTATAGGGAACGATTTTGTAATGTAAACAATAACGTAGATTCGGACAAACACAATGATAAAACTTATACAACGATCTATTTTTAGCACAATATACTCACAACATCGGACCTTATTGACCAGATGTTTTTGTTTTGAAACTTTTTACATACTTTTGTGACCATGAAAATTATCATCCGATAATCCTCTAAGCAAATATACAGAAGCAAAAGAGCTTCGTAGGTCCTGATCAGACAATCGAGAAGACACATCGGTATAGACTCCTTTCGATTATCGTTTTAGTCCGTACCCACAGAACACTTCCGGTGGCAAACAATGGGTTTATGGGAAATTAACATTGTATACACGGAGAACGGTTTGAGAATTGTTACTAAAGATAGTAACAAATCGACATTATCAAAATGAGGCTCCCAAAAATGCGGAGAAAACATTGACGGCGCACGTGCATTCAATACAGCGCGGATAAAGCGCACGTGCATTCAATATACAGCGATAAAGCGAAGTTTTAAGTGGAACAAAAAATATAAAATTGAATGAATTCGTTATTAGCCGGTAAGATGGTTATTTTATTGGATTTACAGTCAACCGTTCCCGTTTAAATATTTCGCCTTTTGCCTCTTAGGACGACTTCCGGTGGCTGGTGTGTGTGTGTGTGGGGGGGGGGGGGGGGGTCTTAGTGGAAACTTGTCTATTGCATGCTATGATGGCCCATTTTCTAGTGGTGTGTCTTCTACATTTTCGGAAAATCCCAATTTAGGCGTACCAATGTTTGCTAACCTTTCCCATAATTATGCCGCACTATGAAGTGCAATCTTACATTTCGTCGCTTATCTTCAAAAACCTCGCAACTGCAGCTTGTTTAAATCAGTAGCTACGAGGTTTTTGTTGAGAAGAAGCGATATCCTGAGAATGATAAATCAAAATCGCTATCTTTTATTTATTAGCTATCTTTATTCTAATCGGGCCAAAGGTTAATATTTTCCTAAACCCTTTCCACAAAAGAGTTATTGGTCACAAGTAGAAAATGTCAGGGAAAACATTTAGGCAAAGGAAGAAAATGCTGATAACGATTTATTTTATTAACATGATTTTGCTAATAATATCCGAGATGGATTGTCTAATTAATCAATTGATGTGAAGTTTCAAGCTAACGATAATTATTTGAGATCAAGTAAATCTTCTATTACCCATCACCAGACGCCAAAATTTTAGTCTGGTCCAAATTCAAAGATGATGTAGACGACCAGCTAATGAAATTTTACATTTTTCAGTCTTTCTCAGAAGAAAATTTCGTGGGAAATGGAGAAATTGCTTGTCACAAGCAATTTCTTCGTTTTCCACTATGTTTTCCAATGCTAAATTATCTTTTGTGTGTCAAAAGTCGTCACTGTGTAGCTGGGTCTATGTATTTCAGGCAATCTTTCTAATCCAAATCGGACTGCGCTTTCGAAAGTGTAAAATGACTGCGACACAATAGTTGTCAAGCGCGGATCCAGGTATTTTTCCCAGGGGGGGGGGGGGGCATCTTCGCTAGCCAAGGTTGAACCCACCTACGTTTGTATTCACCCTTGGCGGATTTAGTCCGATTTTCTTGAAATCCCAAAGCGCCGCCTAGCGGTTGTTCTGCTGGTTGTTTACGTCCATTATTGATGACGTCATTAACGCGCGTTGTCTTTCGCGTCATACGTCATGCTGATTATGTAAAAGTTAGCTGCTTTTTTGGCCGAATTGTCGAAAGTATAATAAATCGTCGATTATAACACGTTTCCATAAAACCCATATATAGCGAAAGAAGAACTACATCGGGTTTTATTTACAATAAAAACTCTATGTAATTATGCTATGTGTATGCGCCAAAACGTCACGTGGCGTCAAGGTAACGTCAAATGACGTCACTTAACCGCCATTGCGTTTCCTATGCCGAAAACAAGTTCATGGCATAATGTTCACAAAATAACACATTTCTAATGTGCGTTTTTGTTATTTAGAGTGTTATAATGGAGATAATAACAAATTTAGCGGTCTTTATTGCGAAATAAAAACCTCTGTGCTCTGGACTACATGTTTAAAAGGCAAATACCTCGGCTCTGTGCGCCTCGGTTTTTACCTACACATGTAATCCGTCGCACATCGGTTTTTATTGGCAATAAAGACCGCTAAACTTGTTATTATTTCATAATTATAACACGTTTCCGTAAAATCCATATATAGCGAAAGAAGAACTGCATCGGGTTTTATTTGACAAATAATGACTCTATGTAATTATGCTTTGTGTATGCGCCAAAACGTCACGTAACGTCAAGGTAACGTAAAATGACGTCATCAATGACGTCACTTGACCGCCAATGCGTTTCCTACGCCGAAAACTAGTTCATGCAGAATTTCAACAAAATAACACATTTCAAATGTGGGTTTTATTGTTTTG
>CAVMGG010000392.1:0-110000 GCA_963680895.1 Fragum sueziense
TGGACATCAGCTAATGTTGCCCCACTGTACAAGAAAGGAGATAAGTCTGTTGCAGCGAACTATCGCCCGATATCCCTGACTTGTATAGTGTGCAAGCTCATGGAGCATATAGTTGCGTCCACTCTTGTCAGGTTCCTTGACAAAAATAACCTGCTATACGATCTGCAACATGGATTCAGGGAAAAAAGGTCTACTGAAACACAACTTCTGATGCTAGTGGAGGACCTTGCTAGAGCTGCCAGCAAAGGTAAACAAACTGACTTAATCCTTCTAGACTTTAGCAAGGCCTTCGACATGGTGTCCCATGAGAAGCTGCTGTACAAGCTGCATAACTATGGTGTCCGAGGTCCTGTCCTATCCTGGATTCGGGCATTCCTTGGTGGTCGGACGCAGACGGTGGTGTTGGACGGGGAGAGCTCCGATACTATACCAGTGACATCTGGGGTCCCCCAGGGATCGGTCCTCGGACCGATCCTGTTCCTGGTATATATCAACGACCTACCGGACAGCATAACCTCACAGGTTAGACTTTTCGCAGACGACACTGCTGCATACTTGACAATTACAGACAAGGACAAAGACGGTGCCACTTTGCAGACTGACTTGGACAAGCTACAGGAATGGTCAGTAAAGTGGGACATGAGCTTCAACCCTTCCAAATGCCAGGTAATTAAAGTCACCAAGTCAAGAGTCCCACTTCCGACTACATACACACTACACGGACAGACGCTAGATACCGTCAGTAGTGCTCGATATCTAGGTGTGGACATATCCGGCAGCCTCTCATGGAACACCCATGTTGACCGTATTACTTCAACAGCAAATCGGACACTTGGTTTCCTTAAGCGGAACATCAGGAGTAAGTCGCCACGAATAAGAGAGTGTGCATATAAGACCCTGGTCCGTCCCCAGCTTGAGTATGCGGGTAGTGTCTGGGATCCTCACACAAGGTCCAATATCGACAAAGTCGAGATGGTGCAACGCCGTGCGGCACGATGGACCTTGTGTGATTACTCCAGACAATCAAGCGTCACAACCATGTTGCACAAGCTAGGCTGGAGAACATTAGAACAGAGGAGAGCAGATGCCCACCTGTGCATGTTTTATCGCATTGTGCACGGGCTGACCAGTAGCTGTTCCTATGCCAATGTACATACATGGTAACCCTCGCACATCCAGACACGGAAACCCAGCCAGCTATAGACAGATACACACTGGAGTCGACCTTTACAAGTACTCGTTTTTCCCTATCACAATTGTCCAGTGGAATGCGCTGTCACCGGATGTTGTGCTGGCAGGGGACCTGAACCAGTTCAGATCCCTTGTCAGCACCGTCTCTCACGAAAGGCCTTAAGCACTGCGCCTGTGTTTTTATCATTTTATCTGTTCACTATTCTTTTAACCAATTCATCCATCATCACCATCATTGTCTTTTATTTCTTAACTTTCTTACTCTTTTAACTTGGCACAGACGCGCAGCTGCTCAAAGTTACCCGTGAGGGTGTGAAGCAGTATAAGAAGATAGAAGAAGATAGATAGATAGAGATTTGCTGTGCATTGTAGTGCGAAGACGGAATGCATGAAATGTGAAAACCAATTTTAATGTCGAAAATTCGTTTTTTGGACATAAAATCCACCTAATATGACAAAATCTCCCGATATTTTCACTGGTGAATACTTCAACATTCCCGCCTCGAATACTTACACCGAAGACGTGAAATTCAAATTCACGCGAGAGAAAATTCAAGTGGTTCATTTAACCCGTGGCTCAAATAACCCCGGTCTCCCCTAAGTTAGATCTAGTAGATTCTAGACCTAAGCCCTACTATGTCTGTGCAAAGATTGGGCCCATACCTTTTTTCCTGCAAGTCTCAAAAGAAACGTATTCGTATCAACAAATGATCCAGCCCCTTTCAAGCTCTTTACGGACCCTCCCATGGAGGCATTGCCCAATGTGGGCACAGCTAACGATTTTCCCGACATTTTTTAACAGAGCGCGGGAAAAAAGTTGAACCGCGCCATTGCGCCGATTGGTCGTCAACGTTGGGAAATGTGACGTCGTTGCCTTGCAACAATATATTTTTACGATTTTTTTTTATTTTTCATTTTTACTCTTTAATTTCAAAATATTTCGCATTTAATTGTAAAAGAATTCACTTTGCAGTTTAAAAGATTGCTTTCATATATTTCAACTTTTTATGACAGAAAAAGACACTAAACAACAACAACAACAACAACAACAACAACCTTTGAAACAACAACAACTCGATTTGAGGACAACAACAACAACAAGTGATCGTCTCTTAGCCAAAAACATCTTTTTTACTCAATCATCGAGGTATTTTTTCATGAAGTTGTGCTTTTGTAGTTGCGCTTTAACTAATTTTACATCAAAACAATAATCACGGGTTTGAATACGGCGTAAATGATGGTTAAACTTGAATATGGACTGTCCGGATTTTACTCTAGTTTTCTGCTTCCTCTAATTTTCTGCTTTAAATCTTGTATGGGGATTTTCTATATGTCCACCTTGGACATATAGGTAAGGGTATTCAACAAGCTAGATTGATTCAGGATATATGCCGAAACAGACCAAGTGTTTGACAGTATGGTAGAATCGAGAGCCTCGGAGGTTTACAGATAACTCGTACCAAGTCAAACTCGTACCAAATCCAACTCGTACCATTTTAGTCAACTCGTTCCAAATTTTAGTCAACTCGTACCAAAAATGGTAAAATACAGGAATCAACTCGTACCTTTTTTTTTTAACTCAGTTTTTCATTTCCCCAAACAAAAAATAGTTAATCTGGATATCTCATATTAGTTCAACAGTCATTATTTTCCTTTTTTTCAGATATGATGATGTTTTCTTGTATAAAGAGGGAAGAATACATATAATACACAGAAGCACGCCAACAGAAAGAAAATAGTATCAAAGCGACAAAGTCCAAATTTTAATCCCTAATTAGAAACACGCGAATCTTTAAATTAATATAATTGTACATTGGATGACATAACAATTATGCCACATAGATCTAAATGCGGCAAATTCTCTTATTGTTAGAATTAATTATGTGCACAGGTGCAGAAAATTGTATGTTGACGCTAAGAAAATACCGAGAGAAAGGCAAAATTATCATTCATTTTTTCTCTCTCAATAAAGTTTCCCGGTTCTAAAACAGCAAAATGTTTGATTGGTCCAATTCTTTAGCTGCTGCAGCCTTCGAACTGTCTATTGATGAAGAAAGTAAATAATTTACAAGATAACATTGAATTTTGATTATTGTAATTGTCTTGTTTTGCCTAAAAAAATTCCCACAAGCCTATTTCATTAAGGTCAAAACCAGGTATTGTTTGTAAAACGGTAAATAATTTATTTTACTTCATCTTGATCGAAATTAAGGGTGTGAATAACACGCTACTTTAATTATGACGCGTGGCTACTGTTTACCGACGCGTGGCTACTGTTTACCCTTTATTTCAGTATAACAGGACCCCAAATCAAGCTGATAGGACTAAAATGATTATTTATGATATGGTTCTTCTATGGACGGGTTATTGTTATGGAGTAAACCATGATAATAGTCTGGTTTCTGGTTTCTAAAGTTTCTCTAATCTCATCTCATGGTTAATAGGTGATGGTTAATCGATTAAATGAGGTAAACACCCTGTAAAAGTATATGATAAAACAACTCACAGTAAATTTAAATACAACATTCTGAATAAAGATTCGGACTCGTCCGCTCTAAAATTAATACGAGTATTGTACAAAATGGTAAGAATGCCACTTGGTGACATTCTACTCTTTTCCCTACAATACTCTGAAACAATAACAATAAACTTTCTATTAACCCTTTTTCCAATAATTAAGGGTGTGAATCACACGCTACTTTAATTAGGACGCGTGGCTACTATATTTACTGACACGAGGCTATTGACCACCCTTTACCTCAGCGATAAAGTAATAGGCAGTTTTATCTGTCCCTTTAGTTCAGCAACCACAGTTTCTTCTCTTTTTTAAGTTTTATTACAGAGCTAGTTTTTAATAAAAGCAATGATACTGGTCAGTTTGATATTTTGTCATCATATATAATCTTAATATAGAAATAAAACAGCCTCTTGGCGCAACAGAGGAACAAGCTTATAGAAGCTTATTGTCATCTGCATTATATCTTATACATGCAGACGCTTGTTTTTATAAGGCCGAGTTTTTTTCAGACCGAGTTCACCGTACCCCGCTCATTCTACAGTCCCGTGTCTGAGTGATCTGCACTTGGATATATGACAATGCTTTGTACATAACAGTTACATGTATTTTGGGAAAATATTGAAAAACTTTACTTTGACAGCCTTAACCCTTTCCCAAACGGCACAATGTTAGGTTGTTCTAATTCAAAAGCTCCAAAAGATGACCAAATAAATGTTACTAGAGGTAAAATTTGGGAACAATATAGCACAAAAAAAATTGAGGCATAAGGAGAAAATGCTGATTATCAGCATTTTCTTCTCATTATTTTCCCATACATATTTTCTTATGGACATCAAAACAACATTAATGTCAATTTCGCCATCACTAGCTTGGAAAAAAGGTTATGCAATTGCATGTTTATAAACCAAATATGTTTGTGTAGTAAAATTTTGTCAAATATTGTTCATCTTTTTCAACCCATTACAAAAAAAGTGAATGCTTTTTACTCGTCACAAGATAATTGCTTTAGAAAACATCGTGGAAAATGTAAAATTCATTTCCCACAATGTTTTCTATCACAAAAGACCAAAAGATTTTAAATTTTCTTAACTTGAAATCGTCGTCTGCCACATCTTTGAATTTGTCGTCTGGTAATTGTTGAAAGTTTATATTATTAAATGTATGAAATTCTAATAAATAGAGACATTTTTTGTTTTCATAAAATAATCATGTTCCTGACTGTTTGATCCAATATGGAGTTTTTTACATTTCTGTTCATTGAAGTGTAGGTCCCATCTATGTGACCATTCACAAAAGTTGTCGGCTGTTTTTTTGGAGTTTCTCGTGGTCTTCTTCGGTTTCTATTTTGTTGTATGTTTTGGTATCATCCGCAAATAATTTGACAGTTGTTTCAGCAACATCAGGCAAGTCGTTTATGAATATTGTGAACAAGATTGGACCGAGTAATATTCGCCATTTTCTCCCTTTTCTTAAATGTTTTATCATTATAATCTATAAATACTTTTTTTCAAAAAGAAAGTTGAAAATACGATTTCATTAAATATTTGTATTCGGTCAAAATTTTGATCTAATAAAGGTTTAAACTGATGTTTTCTAACAGTAAAAACGTTAACAAAGTCTTTCAATGGCAGTTTTGGATAACAAATTATAATTCCGATGCTAGCAAATAAGTAGTACAAAAAATATATAGAGAACATTATGGGGGAAATGTTATTTAAAAAAAGGTACGAGTTGACTCCTGCATTTTCCCTTTTTAGGTACGAGTTGACCAAAATTTGGTACGAGTTGACTAAAATTTGGAACGAGTTGACTAAAATGGTACGAGTTGGATTTGGTACGAGTTTGACTTGGTACGAGTTATCTTGCTACCGCCTCGGAGAGGAGTTGGAAGAAACTTGCTTCCTATGGTGATTGCCCAGTTTTAGTGGAGTACCCCAAATTTGTGGTATTCCGAATAATTTTACACCATTCTAAACATGTGACGTCCACATGCTAGAATTTTGTCAACAAACACCCCACCCCCCACCTTCACTTCCTTCAAATTAAGTAAACAAAGAAAATGTTTATTCAATGGGCATTACATATGACTGTTCTTGTCAGGGTCGTTCAATACATTTTTACGCAATGAATCAAATAGGCAGACTGGCAGAGGTACTTGTGATGCTCCCATTATTACAATAGCCATTGTATAGTTTAAAAAAAAAATAATGTTTAATTATTCACAAGGAATGCTAGATTGATGAAGTATCCAGTTTTGGGAAGAACATTTGGAAACAAAGGATTTGTCACTGATTTATTGAACGACCCACAAATTCTGGAGCCCAAATTTCGATGATGTCAGAGGTCAATAGCCTATCAAAAATAGCTTCCAATGTAAAAAATAACACACAACTGACATAAATGTAGGGAATTTATAAAATTACAAATATTTTCAAATGTTATTTAAAAATTGTTATAGCACTGACTTGTTCTTGTCGTCCAGATTTTCCTTTGAATTATTAATACCACGAAAACTGGACCAACCATCATAATTGATAAATACATTTAAAGGAAAGTCTGTAGATAAATAGTGCGGATCCAGCAGGGGTTGGGGTGGGGAAACGAACTCCCCCGAAGTCCAATTATTTCATTTTCATGCAAAAATTCATTGAAAATTTGTAACCACTTAGGAAATGAAATTCCTTTTAGTAAAGTCGTACCCGCTTCATTATAAATTCTGGATCCGCCAGTGGGAGACAGCTGCGAAATTGTACTCGATGATAGGTATTGGTGTGGGGCTACGAGTCCACCCACTTTGTTTTTGGAGTAAGGTAATCCAAGGTTTTTCTGATCAAAGTGTTGATATCGCTCATTTACATCAGAGTGCACTACCATTCAAAACAAAGGAAAGTAGGTCATTTTAAACAATAGCTGTTCAAGTGAGGGTTGTTGCAAAACATTGCCTATAAACCTTTCAGTGTTTCATTTTGAAATCTGAAGAAGTGGGTCCATGGGACTCACATATTTTGAAACGATGAGTCCCAGCCCAAGGACAGTGAGTCCCAACATTACTGTACAATGTAGCAAGGAATGGAGCAGAAGACAAAGGACATTGGTAGAAAGAGGATAAATCATGATCAACTTTAAGTTTTGGGAAAACTGTATAATGCTATTTAAAAATGGGAATATTTAACAAAGTTTTTGCACACCCCTTCCTTAATTTGAAAGTTGTTATAATAGAAGTGGTAAGTTAGTAAGTTATGACATTTGGGTTTACACATTTGATTGTGAAAACTGAAAATGTTGAGATTCACCAGCAAACAGGTTTTAGTCTACACAGTAGGAGACAGTAATTAGCAATATGTTCCTGGCAATCAAGGAATCCTTTTTGCTAACAATTTCCCGCTATGATAGCGCTAATAGCTAGGATGCAGCAGAGGAAATCCTGTCAGCAACAATTTTCCGTAATCGTCAACACTAAATTTGCTTTTGGTCTTCGATGTATTTATTTATTCTTGGCTTGTAGAAATTAATCAACTTTAATTTTGTATATCGCTCGCCGTTTTTACAGGCTCAGATAGTGAAGTCTGTCTACTTCCGTTTTGAGAAAAAACTCGCTGTGGAGATTCATCAATTTCATCGATAGTCAGTTCTTTTAACAGCAAGACTAACTAATCAAATTAGTTTCTTTCACAACATCATCAGCATCCGTTTCTTTCAATTTGCTGATAAAGTTTCGATTATATTCGACCTGTGTCTACAAAACTTACAGAGTTGAAAAATATACAGACTGCATTCGCGATTTCTCAGAGTTTTCCGGCGTGATCACGATAAGAAGCCAGTCTAGAATTCTACTTTTAGCGCATGGAATTTTCCTACTGTGAATTTTGGGATTTCTTTTTTCTTGTCACATTCTTTGTTTTATACGACTCTGATCAGAAAAAGCTGTGCGTCCTAAGGATGCACGCATTGAAAATTTGTGCGTCTTTGACACAGGACGCACGGCAAAATGAATCTCTGACCTTTTAGAAATACTTTTTGGTCTTAAATATTTCACCAGGCATGACAATAAATGGTTCATTGATTGGTATCATAAGGCATTTTTTAGGATAGTGTTTAAGAGATGGTGAACAAAGCGCCATAACTTGTGTCAGCCATTCTTTTGTATTTAAATGGTAGTGTGCTTTGATGTAAATGAGCGACATCAACATATCAAAGAGCGAAATTCATCAGAGAAACTTGGATTAGGAGTAAGGCAGACAAGCGGAAAACGCTTATTGCAGGGATTTCACTCTTCTATCATCTCCCTGCTACTTTTTATATGCCTGTCGAAAGACGGGACGTATTATGGGATCACCCGTGGTGTCCGGTCGTCCGGGCGGTGTCCACTTTTTTGTCCGGAGCATAACTCTGTTACCTTCAGTCCGATTGACTTTAAACTTGGCAGTTATATTCTTCTCATCATTACGGAGTGCAGTGCACAAGAATCATAACTCTACCTAGCTTATTTTTTTTAGTTATTGCCCGTTGTTGTTTTTTCATAAGTAGTGTAACAGGCGTTTCTTGTGACAGTTTGACACCTTGTTGAATATTGTTTGAGTTAAGGTAGAAGACCCATAATTAGCACCAAAGAGCCAGCAAATATTTGACAAAAATGTTTAAAATTACCTCCCTTGCATATGAATGTAGAGTAAAATGACGGTGAATCAACTTATGTGAAGGGTTTTTACAAGTGTGCAAGGGTTTTTTTACTAAGAAAATGGGGCCGAATATCGGCCCCTTCCCCTCTGGGGATTTTCCGCTAAAATTGCAATTTTCCCCTCATAGATCAATATTCGAACCATTGCAAGGATCCCCCATGGGAGTATTTATGTTTACAATCAAAGATTTTGAATTAGCATCTCTTAAACTGCCTCTACAATCCATTTCCCTGTGTTTATTGAACTATTTTCAAGTATTTTCAATATTCAAGCAAAATACACTACCAATTATTTTTCCCCTTTAACAGCTCATATGACAATTTTTTCCCCAAATCAAGGGCCCCGGGCCCCTTCCCCTATCCATAAAAAGAACCCCTGGTGTGTGAAATTTGATGCATTTCGTATGGCTAAAAAGTGGTGTTTTTCGTTATGGGTCTTCTACCTTTAGTAGAGAAAACAGATGTTGAAACCCCTGCTCTTAATTTTGGCATTTGGGAAACGGTTAAACAATTATAAATGGTATACAATGAAAGTATTGCAGTTTGATAAAGTAATTCCAACTATTAATGTGAACCATATCCTCTTTTCTTTGCAGAAGAATGTAACATGGAAGAAGATGTTAGAAAACCAGAGAAGAAACCAGAAACCCATGAACTCTCAACCATTCCTATTAGCAAGGTTAGTCATATGTCACATTGGACTATTCCAATCAAGTTTTGGACTGTAAGTGTTCCATTTGAAAGGCTTTACAGATGGCAAAATGGTCTCGGATAAAGATGACAACATTTATAGATAAATTAACTTTGAAAAGTGAAGATTTCAAATTACCTTTTGTAAAGCTACCATTCTTTAAACCCCTTCCTAAAGTTTTCTTCTTTTGCCTCAATGTTACCTCTGCTGTATTGTGTACAAATCTAAACTTTAATAACATTTATTTTGTTGGTTGCAACTTTCAAATTGGACAACACTAAAAAACATTCCTTTGAGATAGGGTTAATGAAAATAGAGTTTTAAAAAGAGATTTTGAATTTCACATAAAAATGAATTCAAGTCAAAAACAATAAATGTTGTTAACCTCTGTTTTCTCTTTTTGTCTCAATATTTTCGCTACTATATAGTACAAAAACTTTATCTTAATCTAAATCTCTTTGGCATTTCCAGCAGCTTTCAATAGCCTTATAGGATCACCTGCTGTTAGAATGGTTGGGAAACGAGTTAGAAGAGATTTTAAATTTCACATTTCAGCCAAAGCTGAAAGAACAAACAAGTGTGTCTAGCTCAGGTAAAAAGGTAGCCAGAAAAACAAAACCCCTGTCATTTTGGACGAGCGCAGATGTCAATAAATGGCTGAAGAAACATGGAGGACACTGTCATGATCTTTACGGAGATTTATTTTTGCAACAAGAAGTCACAGGTAACTTTAACCAATTCCCACAATGTAACATTGACGCTTTTTAGCGAGCCGGGACTTTATGTCCGGGGAGCTAATGTCACAGCCCTAGTGTCGGTGTCAGCGTCGGCGTCGCGTCTTCAAAAATTTTAACCTGGTCTATATCTCAGGCGCTATTAGAGATACAGCCTTGATACTTCACACATGGATACCTCCCGTCAAGACCTTTCATTTGAGACCATGACCTTTGACCTAGTGACCTTGACCTTGGAGTTTGACTTACTTTTAAAAAACTTTGACCTGGCCTATATCTCATGCACTATTACAGATAGAGCCTTGATATTTCACATATGGATACCTCATGCAATGACTTTGACCTTGAGACCATGACCCTTGACCTAGTGACCTTGACCTTTGACCTTGAACTCCTTTTTTATACGCCCAAAGGGTCGTATTATGTTATTGCCTGCATCGTCTGTCTGTCCGTTAGCAAATTTGTGTCCGGTCCATAACTTTCAAACCATAAGGCCTATGGTCTTGAAACTTCACAGGTGTATAGATCTCATAGCTAGGGTGTGCAGAGCGCAAGAACCACAACTCTACCATTTGTAATTTATGAGTTATTGCCCTTTGTTTGATTCAGTTAGCAAATTCATGTCCGGTCCATAACTTTGAAACTATAAGGCCTATGGTCTTGAAACTTCACAGGTGTATAGATCTCATAGCTAGGACATGCAGAGTGCAAGAACCACAACTCTACCATTTGTAATTTTTGAGTTGTTGCCCTTTGTTTGATTCAGTTAGCAAATTTGTGTCCGGTTTATAACTTTGAAACTATAGGGCCTATAGTCTTGAAACTTCACAGGTGTATAGATCTCATAGCTAGGGTGTGCAGAGTGCAAGAACCACAACTCTACCATTTGTATTATTTGAGTTATTGTCCTTTGTTTGATTTTGTTTGATTCAGTTAGCAAATTCGTGTCCGGTCCATAACTTTGAAACTATAAGGCCTAAGGTCTTGAAACTTCACAGGTGTATAGATCTCATAGCTAGGGTGTGCAGAGTGCAAGAACCTTAACTCTACCATTTGTAATTTTGTAATTTTTAAGTTATTGCCCTTTGTTTAATTTTGTTTGATTTAGTTAGCAAATTTGTGTCCGGTCCATTTATTTGAAATTATAAGGCCTATGGTCTTGAAACTTCACAGGTGTATAGATCTCATAGTAAGGATGTGCAGAGCGCAAGAACCACAACTCTACCATTTGTAATTTTTGAGTTATTGCCCTTTGTTTGATTTTGTTTGATTCAGTAAGCAAATTTGTGTTCGGTCCATAACTTTGAAATTATAAGGCCTATGGTCTTGAAACTTCACAGGTGTATAGATCTCATTAATAGGGTGTGCAGAGCGCAGAACCAACAACTCTACCATTTGTAATTTTTGAGTTATTGCCCTTTGTTTGATTTTGTTTGATTCAGTTAGCAAATTCATGTCCGGTCCATAACTCTGAAACTATAAGGCCTAAGGTCTTGAAACTTCACAGGTGTATAGATCTCATAGCTAGGATGTGCAGAGCGCAATAACCCTAACTCTACCATTTACAGTGTTGCATCCAGGCCGCGCGATCGCGCGATTCCCGCTGATTCCACTCCCGCGATTTCAAAATTTCATGGGTGGCAACTCCCGCAGAATAGGGAATAATCGCCCGCTCTTCAAAAGTCGGTGCGCAGCAAAGTTGCATTTCACAAGAAAATTAAAAAATGTTCTTTAAAAAATCGGTGAAATTCGCTAAAAAAAATCTGATCCGAAAAGGGTTTTATCTCTACCTGGGAAATTCCCTAATGACGCAGTTGAATTAGGGGAAGTAACCCTGTTGGTAATAAGACACTCGGCTATTTCCGTACACTGCAACCTAATCGTACATTGGCAGAGAGAAGTTCCGATTGAAAACGACCATCCCTCGGCCGATCTACGGAGAACAGAAATAGCCGAGAACTGCTGTGACTGTCAAATGACGTCATTCATTGGACTTCAAGCGTGTAAACACAGCGTGTTGAAAATTACGAATGCGGAGTTCGTTTGAAATGGTAGAATAGATTGAAACCATATTTATTGGGTTAGATAGATGCCACCTAAACGGATTACGAACTTTTCCAAGTCAGGTATTGACCCGCAACTGACGATTTGTTAGTCAGGGATGAACCGGTACAGGATGAGGAATATGCGCCGGGTCACGAAAAAAAATTAAAACATCAGAGATTAAGGAATCATGGATAAAGACAATAATGTGCTGAAAGGGTATGTTATGTAAGCTATGTTAAAAATCGAGTAAGAGAACCCCATGTACGACCTCCCTCATCAGTGTGTAGCTCTATCATACGGTGTTTACACATGATTTGATCAGAAAGTACAAGTCTATTTGCTGCGCGCTCAAAATTTTTACTCCCCCCTTTTTGAAAATTTGATGGGGGATCTCCCCCTCTCTGGGCTCATCCTGGATGCAACACTGCATTTATAATTTTTGACTTATTGCCCTTTGTTTGATTCAGTTTGCAAATTCGTGTCTGACCCATAACTTTCAAAATGCAAGGCCTATGATGTTGAAACTTCACATGTGTGTAGAACTCATAGCTAGGGTGTTTGATTACCTTTTCTCAATCTGATTAAATTGTGAATATTTTAGTAGTACTCGAGTACTTGCAACACTTCGTGAATATTTTAGTACTCGGTGAATTTTGTTTTATCGGATACTTGCAAGAGACTTTTACAAAAGAAAAGGACATCAACAAATATCACACACCCATTTATTTCTGAGCTTCGGGCGTATAATGCCACGCCCAGCGTTGCTCTTGTTGTGACAAGCTCTCGTATAGGCGAGCTACTTTGTCTGCGGACAACTCTTGTTGACGCCCCTGAAGAAAAAGGCTTTGGAAAACATTGTGGAAAATGAAGAAATTGCTTATGACAAGCAATATTATCATTTCCCATAATGTTTTTTACCCTGAGAGACCAAAAATTGCTAGGTTTTATTCACTTTAAATTGTCGTCTGCAACATCTTTGAATTTGGGCTACTATAAAAATTTTGTCCTTTTAGAATGGGTTAAAGTTGCAAACAATAAAATTCATGTTTTGAAAGGATGGATGTATAATCCTATACTAAATTGCAAATATTAATACTCTAGCTGACTTCCTAGTTCCAATATGAAAGCTGCTGGTGAGGTGATTCACCTAATCAGTCTAAATCAAAGAATTCCTTTGAAATCACAAAACAAGTCATCCAATATGTCTTGTCCAACCAGATGGCTTGTTATGTAATTTTACTTCAGACAATCAATTTAAAAATGCTGATGAATACAGCCCCAGATCATTTGAGATGACGATATACTTGCGGCTAGAAATAGAATTTTTGTACAATATAACAAAGGAAATATTGAAGCAAAAGGAGAAAATGATGATTATCTTCACTTTCTGTTGTCAGCATACTTTCCTAAGCTTTTAAATTTGGAATGTCAACACACTGTAGCATGGAGTGTATTCATATGATTATCATTATCATTTCAGGACGGACATTGATCAGGCTGAATGAGATTAAACTAGAAAGAATTGGAATAACAAATGCATCTCATAGGTAAGGACAAATTTCTCATCAAAATAGATGCAGTATTCTCCTCAGCCTAATAAGCTGAATCGGCCCTTCTACAGCTTCATGCAAATCACAGTAATGCCCCTACAGCTTCAAAAGTACCCCTGCAGCTTGGTCTCTTCAAAATTGTCAAGAAATAGAGACATTCAGAGGTATTTCATGTCAAAAAATGATAAATGATGCATTTTCATAATTGCAAATGCAATAATTTTGTATAAAAACATGATGGGAAAAGAAGAAATTGCTCATTTTGAGCAAATTCTACTTTTCCTATCATATTTTTTTTTTTCATAATTATGCTTTGACACTGCATTTCTTAGTTGACCAGGATCTATGTAATTTGCCAATACAGCTTAAAATTATGCTGCGGAGAACTCCGAGATGGATGGGGCATCATGGGGCAGTGTTAAAATAAATTCACTGTAGTGCTCTGTACACCTTATGTAAACAAGAGTTATACCCGTACAAATTTGACAGTTTTCAAACTATTATTAATGTTGTCCAATTCTTTGCAAATTTATAGGGATATTTGAAAAAAGTAATGAACTGAGAAAAGAAGATGTTTTTTTGGATAAAATACTTGGTCATTTGCATAAACCTGATGACACTTGGTACTACAGCAAAACATTATTCTGTGGAGAATCCTCTGGTAGCATGCATTTTCCCTTCCTATTTTACCTGCAAATTGATTAAGGTTTAACTCTAAACCCTCAGTAACAATGCTCGCATAATTTAAACCTTTTCCAATTTTAGGATCGTCCGACTTAAAAGCCACTGCAATTGATAACAAAGATATGATGTGTGTACAATATTGCATAGAAGATATTGAGGCAAAAAGATAATCAGCATTTTCTTCTTTTGGCTCAATGTTTTCCCAATCCTTGTTAATGGGGAATGTCAAAACCAGGTCTTGTTTTGGAAAGGGTTAACTTGTATTCCTGATGTTGTGTTAAAAGACCTTGTCTAATTCATCAAGATCACCTTTCAAACCCAGGGTAGAAAACCTCAAATACCAAACTCCTGAATGAGAATGAATTGTATTTGTTTTGTTGACTATGATATTTCAGACAAGAACTTATGCAGTATATATTAAAGTTACGACTCAAACATGAAGGTACTGATCTCAAGAGCCTGGATCAAAAAGGTAGGTGTACTTTGTCATGTTTAGAGCCATCTTTGTCATAACATGTCCTTTTGTACTTTTCTGAAATCAGGCTGCTGCCATGGCGCAATTGGTAGCGCATCTGCCTTTCATTCGAGAGGTCCCGGGTTCAATACCCAGCTGCGGCTAATACCCTTTCTGACAAAAATGTCACCCATCAATGGTTTGATATCGTGAACCTATGTGGGGGAGCAGCTGGAGGCTCTGATAGAGTGTTGTGGTAGTATTGGTGAGAGAAATACCAGGAATCTATGGTTAGGTGCTCCAGCCTCAGTGATATGACCTTAGTTGTTGAAAACGGCGTAAAACCCCAATAAACCAAACTTTTCCGAAATCCAAAATGATGAGATGTTCTAATTTGAAAGCTGCTGCAAAGAACAAAATTGTTGTAAGTAAAGAGTGCATTTCTGTACAATATAGCACAGAAAATTATAAGGCAAAAGAAGTAAATGCTGATTTTCAGCATTTTCTTCTTTTGCCTCAATATTTTCCCAAACTGTTTTCGCTAGGGACATCAAAACCCAGTCTTGTTTGGAAAAGGTTAATATGAACCTTGCTAGGGATGTTACTCAAATCTTTCAGATTATATTATTCATTTTGGAAGTTGTGTAGGCATGAAGGTAGTTAAAATCTAATGAGACTCATGCAACATAGAATTTTTTTGGGCGACGCCATTTTTCCTAACATGTCCACATAGATTGGATATGTTGAGAATATGTATGATGTCACACAAAAATTTCAACGTCATGTGAATCTCATTAGTGGTGAGCTACCTTAAGATTGGATTGAATGGAGTTTTACGTCCCACTCAACTACCAAGGTCATATGGAGACGGGACCTAGGTTTAAAGTCTCATCCGAAAGACTGGAGAAGCGGGGGATCGAACCAGCGACCCCTGTGTTTTAAGTCCAGCGCGTTACCACAGCACCACCTCCGCCCCTGAGCTACCTTAAGAGAAAATTATTCAGATTGGAAATGATTGAAAGAAGTTGATAGAAATCATAATTTTTCATGATGAATGATAAATTGCTTGTATCAAGTGATTTCTTTATTTTACACAATGTTTTCCCAAGCATTTTTATTGATGGGTGTCAAAAAGCGTAACTGTGTGGGAGTGGATTAAATTGCTGTTGTTGTTTTTACAGGATCTGGATTTGAGTTACCGGTACCAGACACAAAGAAACAGACAGCTTTAAAGGAGAAAAAGGAGAAAAGATGATATTTACTCAAATATTTTAGCCATGATCTGGAAAAACGCCCCTTATAGCAGTTTTAGAAATTGAGTTTTATGATCAGCCTGTTGTCAAATGCAGTCCAAAATGCATCCATGTTGCTCTCTTTAAGTTACTACAGGTCACAAAGAAGCTATTAGAGAACAACATGGATCCTGATCAGACTGTGCGTATGCACAGGCTGATCTGGATTTATGTTGGGCTCAAAAGCCTTAAGGGACGTTTTTTCAAATCCTGGCTCATTTGTAAATGTGGAACAAACATTTTTCTACAAAAATATGGCAAATATTACGGCAAAAAAGTGTAGAGTTGTGATAAAATCATGCCAGAGCTTCAGATAAGTGGGAGTAAAGACATTCTAAATTTTTTATTTCAAATCCAAACCTTACGATGTGGGTACCCATTTGAATTGTCTCAATGAGATGATTCTAGTGAGTGCCCACAACATAGAGTTTGATGAACATTTAGTGAAATATTTCATTTTGAAAAGTCATCACCCCCTCTTATCTGGAGTCCTTTCATGCTTTGTTTATACTGACTTCATTCATACAGTGTATGCAAGGCTGCCTTGCGTTCAGTTAAATTTCAGGTGAGCCTCCAACAGATTTTTACTTAACCCATTACCACACAATAACTCTTTTTGACTTACCACAAAATAATGGCCATGGAAAACATTGTGGAAAATGAAGAAATTGCTTGTGACAAGCAATTTCTTCATTTCCCACAATGTTTTCCGTTCAAAAAGACCTAAAAATTAAAAATTCCATTCACGTCAAATTGTCATCTACAGGATCTTTCAATTTGGACCGCCCTAAAATTTTGTTGTTTGGTTTTGGGTTAACAGTCTTACTGAACCGGTTGCAGAGTTGGCGTATTTTTTTTTTGCCATTCGGGTCTTTCCGTAACCCTCCGGGATTTGCGGAACACAATAACCTGAAGCGATATTTTACATATAACATACTTATATTTTTATTTACAAAAAATATGTATTGTAGTTACTGTAAGGTACTACATAATCTATTTACAAAAAACAAAAAATACATTCGTAAATTGGATCTGTTCGGACTGCTTGAATTTTTAGATGGCTGCATCAAAGGTAGGCCGTTGAGGCATATATGTTTTACAAACTCCTCTAATCAACTTACTAATTTCCGTGGGGGATCCAGAGGGGGTTCAGGAGGTTCAAACAAACCCCCCTCTTTAGCCTGATGATTTCATTTTCATCCAAATATTCAGTAAACATTAATAATAATAATAATAATAAAGACTTTATTTTAAGAGGCAACACAGTTGGGATTAACCCAGTCTTCCCTGTGAGCCTCTAGAATATTTACATTTACATCAATACAAACAAAACACATTTTATATACAACAACAAAGATAAACAAATACAACAAACAGATTGTATTAGGGATTATACTGTATCCTGCTAAATTTATTAATCCTTTCCAAACAGACTGATCAACATTGCGTTGTTCTAGTAAAATGAAACCCCCCCCCCCCCCCCCATTTGTATTTTCGATCACCCCTTGTAGAAATCTTGGATCCGCCGCTGAATTTCATGGAGGTGTGAACAAAAAATCTAATCATACTGTATGAATCAGTGCAATAGTAAAATTTCATCTAGAAATAGTGAGATATCTGGTCTATAGCCATAGCAACGGACAGACATGCAATATCTGATTGTTGCCAAGGAGTTCAGATATTTACTGTAATGGGAAATGTTAATGACATCAGAAAAACATGTGTAAAAGTGTTCTTCATACCAAATGCAAGTTTTTGTAACATTATCTTTCTTCCTCTCAATTGAAATTAAATTTGAAAAAGTCTTTGAAGTTTAAGAGTATTTCAACTGGAATATCTGGGAAAATCTATTTAAAAGTAAGATTTGATGATTAACCCATTACCACACAGTCACACCTTTGGACGCTCTGCATGTCCAAGGCTTTGGAAAACATTGTGGAAAATGAAGAAATTGCTTGTAAGAAGCAATTTCTTCATTTACCACAATGTTTTCTACACAAAAACATCCAAAAATTTTAGATTTCAATCACTACAAATTGTCGTCTGCAACATATTTGAATTTGGATCATCCTAAAATTATGTCGTTTAGTAATGGGTTAAATCAGAGATTTATTTCATGAAATGAATGTGATAAACAAATTAGTACACAGCAGGTTTCTTCTTTATAATTGTTTACATAGGTTAGACTTCTTAAGAATGTCTGGCATTGTCAAAAATTTGTTCATGCAGCTATAAATTCATGAAAATTAGCCAATCAGAGCACTCAAATACGTAACAAATTAGCCAATCAGAGTACTGAAGATTTTCATGAAATCAACTTATTGTCAGTTATGTTGCAAAATGTTGATTTAAGTTTGATTTACCAGGTTTTGCAATAACACTGATGTTATATAGAATTATTAATAAATGACTAAAATGGCCGTCAACACAATTTTGTGATTTGTCTATGTTTGTTGTATATTTAAGGTATTAGTATTATATAGTCAGTTTAAGTTTATATTATGTGTATAGATATTTTCTTTCTCTTTTTACGCCCTGTATCGAAATATCAGAGGCACATTGTTGTACTCGTGTCCATCTGTCTTTCTGTCTGTCTTTCTGTCCATCCAAAAACTTAGCATTGTCCATTTCGGGGGATTCATGTTTAACCTATTACCACACAGTGACTCTTTTTGACTCCCCAAGAGATAAAGGCTTTGGAAAACATCATGCAAAATGAAGAAATTGCTTGTGACAAGCAATTTCTTCGTTTCCCACAATGTTTTCTATGTAAAAAGACCAAAAAATGTGAAATTTCATTCACTTGAAATTGTCGTCTGCAGGAGCTTTCAATTTAGATCACGCTAAAATTTTATCGTTTGGTAATGGGTTAACTGATACATCTTTTTTTTACCTTTCTCTTTACAAAAGCCATGTGACAAAGGGTTAATATGTCTGTGACTCCTGTAAGTCTATAACTTTGTTGTTTCAAAATGTTACTGATTAGCCTTTACCCTTTCCCAAACGACAAAATTTTAGAGTAATCCACTTCAAAAACTGTTACAAATGACAAAATGGATGTTATTAAAGATAGGATTTGTGTAAAATATGGTACAGAAAATATTGAGACAAAAGGAGAAACTGCTGGTTATCAGCAGTTTCTTCTTTTGTTTAAATATTTTCCCAAGCCTTTTCTATTAGGGATGTCAAAACTAGGTCTTGTTAGGGAAAGAGTTAATCAATTTGCAAAATTTAGGGTTGTGCAATTTGTTAGCTTCTGCCGACCATAAAATAGATGTTGATAAAATGAGATGTGTTGTACAAAAAGTCAAAAGGGGAAAATACTGGTCATCATTTTGCCTCAATGCATTCCCAAACCTTTTTTATTAGGGAAGTAAAAAAAAATTTTAGTTTAAGGAAAGCTTAAATTTTGACCACCCTTAAACTTTTTTGTGTTGGAAAGGTTTAAACATAAATATCTTTAATTACACTGAACTTTATCAAACAGCAGCCAATTTTAAATTTCATAATTATTTATCCAAATTACCTACATGTGAAATTATGACTACCACTTTCGGTACTTTTGTATTGTTACTATTGTATTGTATTACCCATAATTTGCTTATTGTTAATTCCTTTGTAAATGTGTATGTGTAATGAAAATATTAGGAAAATATATCAATGACACAAATTTGTTGTGTTTGTTTTTGCATTTCCAGCATTTTATATTAGACATTTCCCAAACAAGACCTGGTTTCGATGTACCTAACCAAAATAGCTTTGGAAAACATTGAGGCAAAAGAAGAAAATGCTGATAAACAGCATTTTCTCCTTTTGCCTCGATATTTTCTGTGTTATTTTATCCACTAATCATGAATTTATGAACAAAAAATGTGTTGTCTGCCAAACCTTTCAAAATGGAACAGTCCGAATTTTGGTTGTTTGGGAAAGGATTAAGAAAATGTTTTTGCATACTCCTTCCCATCGTTCAAGACTGAAATTCCTGCCACTCAGGTCTTTTGTATGAAACTGGACCATACTGTATCAAGGTCCTTTGTCTATGTGGCTGTAGTACATTTGAATACAAACTTCATTCAACCCTCTCATAAACAGGCAAATGGTGTGCACAATTTCAGACTGCTCCACTTTGAAATGAGTCGTATACAACAAAATTGTTGATGTCAAAAGCAATCGATGTGTATGAAATAGCAATATGGTGAGGGAAATGGAGAAATTGCTGATGTCAGCAATTTCTTCTTTTCTTTCAATGTTTTTAAAAGCAGCTTTGAAATTTTATGTATAGCACTGTCTTATGGTCCGTTTTACAAACTATATTAGTAAACATGGTGGATAATCATGTGATACAATAATTTCAGAAAATCTTCTATATTTTTGTTAATACGGGACAGATTTAAATTTGGTTTGAGGCAGAGAAAGAAGACAGATGTCACGCTTTAGATAGATGTGATGGATTTTAAAAAAAAAATCTGATGAAAAAAGTTGTTGAAGATCAACCAAAATTTTGGTTGTTCTTCAATAACTTTTTTGTCTGTAGATTTTTCAAAAGTCCACATCCAGCTTATGTCTGACATTTTTCACCTTTGCTTCAAACTGAATTCAAATTGGTCCAGTATCAACAAAAAAAAATGGGCAATTTTCTGTCATTATCCACTGTGGTAAAGAGCAATTACTGTATATGGAGGATATTCTAACGATTATAGAGTGATTAGCAACTAAAAACAGTGTTATTCATGACTTTTGTTTCAAATTTTGCCCTCAGATAAATCATTAATTACAGGTTCAGAAAAAAGTTATCCTGTTAGAAAACCTTCCTGGCTACTCATTTTTATACGCCATGGGAGGCGGTCAAATAATGGTGTCATCTTCTCTGTCTGCCCGTCCATCTGTCCATCCGTACGTATGTACACGTATGTACGTCCACTTTTCTTGTCAACGCAAATCCTCCTTAGTTTCTGGTTGAATCTTGATGAAACTTGGTCAATGTTATTTAACACCTTAATGGGTAGATGTGCATGAAGTAAGGATTTTATGTTTCATTGATTTTTGCCTGAGTTATGCCCCCTTAAAACTTAGTATATGGGGCTTATTGAATTTTAGCCGCGGCCGTGGCGCAGTTGGTAGCGCATCTGCCTCTCATTCAAGAGGTCCCGGGTTCGATACCCGGCTGCGGCATATACCCTTACAGACAAAAAATGTCACCCATCAATGGTTTGATATCATGAACCTATGTGGGGGAGCAGCTGGAGGCTCGGTAAGGGTGTTGTGGTAGTACTGCTTTGAGAAACAACAGGAATCCATGGTTAGGTGATCCAGCCGCCGCGTTATGACCTTAGTAAGCTTTGTGAAGTATATTGTGACTATGGCACTCTTGTTGATGGAGTATCTCTCTTCAATGTACTATGACGCCACATGTAAACAAGCTTTGATATCCAACACTTCCACTATGAAAGTTTCTATTGATTAACCCTCTCCCAAACAAGACCTGATTTTGACATGTCAAATTAATAAGGATAGGGAAAACATTGGAACAAAAAAAGAAAATGCTGATAATCAGCATTTTCGCCTTTTGCCTCAATATTTTCTGTGCTATATTGCATGCAAAATCCTTGTCTTTTTATGCCCATGTATCAAAAGATCAGGGGCATATTGTTTAATTGTGTTCCTCGGTCTGTCTGTCTGTCCAAAAACTTAACATTTGCCTTTTCTCCAAAAGTATTTGACCAACAATGCTCAAATTTGGTATGTAACTTCCTTTCAATGATATCTATTTGTCCCATGAAACATGACCTTCCTCAAGGTCATCTGAAAACCCTTATTAACCATTTACTCAAAAACTTAACATTTTAGAAAAATGGCCATTTCGGGGGCATTGGTGTTTCGCAAACACGTATTGTTAACATCTGTTTTGTCGTCTACAGCAACTTTTAAATTGGTCAACCCCCACCTCCCCCTCTAGATATGCCCATGTGGGGTATATTGTTTTTCAAGTGGTGTCGGTCAGTTGGTTGGTTGGTCCATTGACCAAACCTTGTCCAAAGTATAACTAAAAAATCATTAACTTAAGGTAGAATCATGAAACTTCATAGGTGAATAGAATTTCTAATACAGAGGTGTAAAAACTATTATTCTGCAGATGATATTTTTTGAGTTATTGATTACTCTTTGTAGATTTTCAAACTTAAATCTTGTCCAGAGCTTAACTAAAAAAGTATGAAGGGTATAATCATGCAACATCAAAGGTGGATAGATTTCATGGAGAAGTGCAGTGTATAAGAACCATTACTCTGCAGCTCATATTTTGAAGTAATTGTCCTTTGTTGATTTTAATCCAATGTACTTGATATATGTCCGGAGCATAAATCAGAAAGTATAAAAGGTAGAATTATGAAACTTCGTAGGTTGATAGATCTCATTATTGAGAGGTGCAGTGCATCAGAACCGTTACTCTGCCTATAATATTTTTGGAGTTATTGCCCTTTGTTGATTTTCAAACGTAATTCCTGTCTGGAGCATAACTCAAAGGGTATGTAAGGTAGAATCATATAGCTTCATAAATGGATAGACCTCATTATGGAGAGATGCAGTGCACAAGAACCATTACTCTGCCTCTACTACGGTAGTTTTGGTGTTATTGCCCTTTGTTGATTTTTATTCTAAATTTTTGTTCAGAGCATCTCATAAAGTATTATGTAAGGCAGAATAATGAAACATTACAAATGGATAGATCTCATTATGGAGAGGGACGTGCAGTGCACAAGAACTGTAACTCTGCCACTCATGTTTTTGGAGTTATCGCCCTTTGTTGATTTTCAATCTTGAGCATAACTCAAAGTATATTTTTGGAGTTATTTCCCTTTGTTGATTTTTATACTTTTTTTTCGTCTTGACCATATCGTCTGTGTAAATGCAAAACCCATGTCGATTCTTGCGATTTTCAAAGTACAAACTTGTGTGCCCAGTTTAGACAATTCTCGCAAGTTTTGAGATATGTTTACTTATCAGTATTAATGACACATTATTTGTGAACAATACGTCAAAATTTCAAGTAAAACATTTGCACTCGGGGGCACCACTAGCTATGCTAGTGTATCATTCTGGTGCAAAACTATTGTAACTCCATTTTATAAAGGGAAAAACATATTGATTTTCTCAAAGCTAAAGAGGAAAAATGTTTTTAAAATTCTAAATATTATTTTAAGTATACAGAATTGAAGCCTAATACCGTATTTGAACACATGATGTATTCCTTCCTAAAGATTCAGTAAATGCAAAAAAGTGAATTTCTGAAAAATATGCAGTTACAATAGTTTTGCACTGAGCCCTCGAATTATAGACTCTGATGAGTCTGTGCTATATCCAATCTACAAGTAACTAATGTGCTCTGTTTACAGTGCAATGAAACAATGCGAAACTTTTACTCAGAACTTATACGCGCGTAAGAGAAGAGATCAAAGAGGCAGTAAGTTTTACCTCACTGCTACCCATTTAACAGCTGGGTAGACTGAGGAGTTTCTTGCCCAAAGACACACATTACCGGAGTGGGGTTCAAACTGGCAACCACCGGGCTACAAGTTCAGTGTGCTATCTACTGAGGCTGTCATAATAACTTAAAAAGTATGCAAGGTCAGGCCCGTAGGAACAGGGAGGGGGGCCCCCCTCCCCATGTTGGCCAAAAATGCCGAATTTTCTTAATTTAACACTGAAAATTTTGGGAAAATCCAAATTAGCCCCCCCCCCCCCCCCAATATTCTGGACAATGGCTGTAGCCCCCCCCCCCCCCCCAATATGAAATTGCTTCCTACGGGCCTGAAGGTAGATTCTTTAAACTTCAAAGGTGGCTAGATCTAGATCTCATAATGGTGAGGTGTCTTGCACAGGAAATGTTACCCTGTCGATCACATTTGTGGTGTTATTGTCCTTTGGGTATTTTTATACTTCATAAAATACTATCATTTGACTGCTTCAGCTGTTAAAGGTAACCCCTTACAGCGGCGGATCCAGGATTTCTGTGAAGGGGGTTCGGACATTCTGAAGGGGGGTTCGCACATACAAAAGGGGGGTTCGTTTTCCTAGTTTTATGCAATTTTGACTGAATTTCTGCATGAAAATGAAATAATCAGGCTACAGAGGGGGGTTCGTTCGAACCCCCCGAACCCCCTCTGGATCCGCCACTGCCTTAACCCTTTTCCAAACGGCAAAATTTTAGGGTAGATCTAATCGACTTCAAAAATAGCCAAAAATAACAAAATGGATGGCATAGAAAACATTGAGACAAAAGGAGAAAGTCAAGGAGAAACTGCTGGTTATCAGCAGTTTCTTCTTTTGTTTCAATGTTTTCCCAAGCATTTTCTAATAGGGACGTCAAAACCAGGTCTTGTTTGGGAAAGGGTGAAGGGAGCATAATGTTTTACAAACATATTTTGTTCATTTCAACATGTATCAAAGAGAAAGAAATATGTTGGTTTTAGAATTTACATTGAATTGAATCCCTCCCATTAATAACTAGACTAGTAGTATTGATTGCAGATACAGAAAGCAATTTGTCTCTTTTTTGTTCGATTTAGGAATTTGTTCCAGGGTATATGAATCATGGATTTCTACTAAACGAACGCCTCCAATTTGGTTCAGTCGTCTCCCTTCCCTGAAGGTCAGGAGTGGAAAAATGGCAAGTAAGGTGCCTGACAGCGTTAAAAGCTCTGCAGAGCGGGTCCCAGGCCCGCCCGTCATTGATTCGTCTCTAGAGGGTCTCAAGCGATGGCAGCTGGAGCGCCAACTCAGTACGAATTTATACAATCGAGGCAGCAGGTATCCACCGTTTAGCATCCAACCCATGCCATATTCGGCTCAGAGAACTGCAAAGTTAATGACAGAGGAAGAACGATTCTTGAGGAAGCAATGGCTTCAAGATCAGGTCTTGGCAGCAGATGAACCAAAGTTCGTGGAAGGAGCCAAACCTATGAACAATATCCGAAAGTTTTACAAGGCACCATGGGACGCTATTGAAAGACAACTGAGAACTGTAATGGTGAGATCTGTCTTTATTCATACTAGAGTAAAGACGGGTAATTTCGACACCTTAAGACGAAATGAGCAAAAAAAAGTTGTGGCAAAATATTCCGGAGAATAAACATTTATCAAAATGGAAGTTGGCTTGATTTTTTTCATTTGCAAAAAACGCCGCCCGAATACGGTATTGTCGTTGTCGTCTTTTTTCCCGTTAAATCATGGGACCCATCGTAGTATAAATTCGGCACCTTGCGGGTAAATTCGACACCCCAAGAATTTGTGTATGAAAATAATCAGAAAACGATGTTAATATCTCTTATAAACTACAAATCATGTGAATATATTGATTACGACGATGCACTTGATTTTTCTTCATTGAGATTTTCATTCTCACCCACAATTCGGAGACAGAGAGATCAATTTGCGAAATGTGATTTTTTTTAAATGTTCATCCGCGCAAAGTCATTTCCTAAACCACAAATATTCCCTTAAATCATCTACGTAATGTTCCTTCTTCATTTAAAACACCGCGGTCGCCAAACAACAATGTTTTGTTTAGGAAGTTAATTGTCTCCTCGAATGAAATGTAAAAGTAATACCTTGTCGCTGAAATATTCCAATTAATGGTTCAATTAATCCATGACCAAATTAATCTTAACGTAACATGCGCAGCCCGAAATTTCATTAACTGTTGTTCCCTTTTAAGTACTGTATGGGAATGAGTCTATTTCTATTTTCGGAAACTGTTCAATAACAGGTGTTCCACGCGCGGCTGTGCGGCTTTGTTTGATGTTTTAAACTCTCCCTCAGACGGTTAGTGGTATGACAATTGTATGACATCATTTTGTCCCGACAAAGGAATGAGAAATCAGCACGTGAATATCCCTGTCAATCAAGCATATAAATGATCGAATGGGTGGAGACTGACAAACTGTTCCGACCAATCAATTAAACACAGTTTGCTCAGTAGATTTACAAGGCGGTGCCACGTGAATTAAAAGAACCGTATTCGGGTGTTTTGATAGTCGCTAAATAAGGAATTTATGCACCTTCAAACAAAGGTCAAATTTTTGAGTGATATTTAATTTTCATGCGTTGGATTGTTAACTTTTGTGGTGGAATTAATAAGGATGTTTCTTACAAAGTAAGACTCGCTTTATTTAATATATTCATCTACTACAGTCGAGAACTTTGACTGACCTCAGAATATGAATCTTATGGAACAGTTTACCGCGTGAAACGTTTCAGATGCAAATTGATGTGGGTTTTGTTAATAATACGTATATTTAGATCAAAATTGTTTGTTGGTTGATGAAAAAGGCATCAACGCCATTTCTACTGTTCAAAATAAGCGCAACAACCAAACTATTGTCTGTTTCTGTCGATGTAGGAAAATTCAAATTCAAACAATTAATCACGTTTTACGGCATGTCGAATTTATACGCTCTTGAAATATTTTGTCGTATAAATTCGACACCCTTTCTCAAGTTGAAAATAAAACGGAGAGATGCTTTTTATCAAATAATTTATGAAAATATATACATTTCCGGCATAGTATTGAAACATTTATCATATAAAAATGATTTTCATAATTTTTCATATGTCTTTGTTTAGATCCACTTTCTTACGATAATCTGTAACGGTCATTTTTGCTCATCTGAAAATTCGACGACCTTTTTCTTCCGCGATTTTTTCGGGTAAAGGGTAGGTGTTTGGAGGACATGAAATATTTTTATACGTCAGTTATTGCCCCGACATAAGGTTTTCAATATTAGAATGCTATTATCACGATTTTTGTGTCATGTATTGTAAAAATTATAAAAGGGTGTCGAATTTGGACGACTGTCGAATTTACCCGACTTTACTCTAGATTATAGTTCACTGTTGCCTATATTTCCATTCTTTGCCATATCTCCGTCTGCATCTTAAGAGCACTTGACACAGTGTGTGCGACCTTGTGACATTGTGTCACTCCGTCAGGTTGATGTTAGTTGCAATAATGTAAGCGAAACCTTTTTGAATTTTGATCTGGGTTTCGGTTACCATTCCTTCCTATTCGTTGCAATGGAGCAGGTGCTGGAATGATTCATTCCAGCAAGTTTAGCATAGTCAAACTTCAAAATAAAGCTATGGAATCAGGGCTCGAATTTCCACTAGCATACTGGCATTTTGCTAGTTAAAATTGAAAATTGCTAGTGATTTTATCTGACACTAGATTTTTTTGGTGAGTGGAAAAATTTTCACCTCCTACCAGATTTGTCAATGCAGCTTGAAAAAGCTTACAAAACAACATTCAAGTAGATCTATTGACTATTTTGGACATGCTCTTTAAATTATGCAGCATATTATGCTTTTATTTTTCAAAATGAAAACCCTCATTATATACAAAACCAGATTGCGAGTGAATTTGCCTGTTTGCTAGTGGTTTCAAAAGCGACTAGCAAAATATTGCCAGTCATTTTTTCAGGGAAATTCTAGCCCTGTGGAATATAGTAAAAATGTTACCTGACAACAGGTTAACTATTTTGCTGTCAATCCAGCATAGTTTTATGTTGACAGGTTTTTTATGCTCCCCGAAGGGAGAGCATATAGTCGCCGCTTCGTCTGTCCGTCTGTCCGTCCGTCATTCCATCCGTCCGTCCGTCCGAAGCGATTTCTCCATAACCCTTAAGCCAAATCAAATTAAACTTACCATGTGAACTCCCTATGACAAAATGCCGATGTACTTTTCCCGGTTTTTGGATTTGAGGCCTCGTCATGGGAAAAGGGGACTTAAGGTTAAATACAGTTTTTCTCTAATTTCTCCTAGTCTAATGGTCAGAATTTGATGAAATTTCATATTTGAGTAGCAAATCAGATGCCCTTGACAATAAACTATATAAAATTTGCCTATACAAATTATGTCATGGAAAAAGGGGACTTAACATTTGTTAGCTTTATATTAGCTCTGCATGGCATATATTTATTGTGACAATGCCTTATTCTCCGACGGCTCTTGTTTTTTAGGATTGGGGGAAGACACAGGACGCTGGTAGAAAGGGGAAACTCACATGCGGCATCAGTTTTGGGCGAAATTGTACAATATAGAAAAAGTACATTTTATAGGCTAAACCCCTCTTACACTCACTACTTTAGACTTGAGAACAAGCAGGGTTAGTTTGTAAAGCTGCAGTAATTGTGGAAAAGCTTTCCTTGTTATTAGCTCACCTGAGCACAAAGTGCTCAAGGTGAGCTATTGTGATCACTTTTTGTCCGTCGTCCGTCTGTCTGTCTGTCCGTCTGTCTGTCCGTCCGTCCGTCCACAATTTCGTGTTTACACTCTAGCATCTACAAATATAAGCCAATCTTGACCAAACTTGGTCAAAACATGTATGGCCATAAGATCTCGGATGAGTTTGATTATGGGTCAGATCGAACCAGAAAGTCAGGAGTTATCTGCCCTTGAATGCCAAAAATACCTAGTTTTGACATTGTTTACACTCTAGCATCTACAATTATTGATCAATCAAGACATATCTTGGACATAATGTTGCAGACTATAAGATCTCAGATGAGTTCGATTTTCAGTCTGATCTGACCAGAAAGACGAGAGTTATGTGCCCTTGAATTTGACAAAATTGCCATTTTCGGCTGTTTTTGACCTTGTTTACTCTCTAGAATCTACAATTATTCATCAATCAAGACAAAACTTGGACACAATGTTTGGGACCATGAGATCTCGGATGACTTTGAATTTCAGCCTGATCTTACCACAAAGTCGAGAGTTATGTGCCCTTGAATTTGATAAAATTGCTGTTTTTGACTGTTTTTGACCTTATTTACACTCTAGAATCTACAATTTTTTCCCAATCAAGACAAATTTTGGACACAATATTGGAGACCATAAGATCTCAAATGAGTTTGATTTTCAGTCGGATCTGACCAGAAAAATGAGAGTTATGTGCCCTTTAATTTGATAAAATTGCCATTTTCGGCTGTTTTTGACATAGTTTACACTCTAGAATCTACAATTATTTATCAATTAAGACAAAACTTGGACACAATGTTTGAGACCATAAGATCTTGGATGAGTTTGATTTTCAGTCCCATCTGATTAAAAAGTCGAGAGTTATGTGCCCTTGAATTAGACAAAATTGCTGTTTTTGGCTGTTTTCGAACTTGTTTACACTCTAGAATCTACAATTATTGACCAATCAAGACAAATCTTGGACACAATGTTGGGTATCATAAGATCTCGGGTGAGTTTGAATTTCAGCCTGATCTTACCACAAAGTCGAGAGTTATGTGCCCTTGAATTTGATAAAATTGCCGTTTTCGACTGTTTTCGACCTTGTTTATACTCTAGAATCTACAATTATTGATCAATTAAGACAAAACTTGGACACAATGTTGGGGATCATAAGTTCTGGGATGAGTTTGGTTTTCAGTCTGATCTGATCTGATTTTCACAACGTTATTGACCATAAGTTCGTTTTCAGTCTTAAAGTCATAAATATTTATTGAATTGAACAAAAATGTTGCTCATATCATTTTGGTTCAGGTGAGCGATATAGGACCATCATGGTCCTCTTGTTTAATTTTGGTTTTTAGTGTGATTTTTGAAAATGTATCTTGGGGGAAATTTACTTTTGGGGGAAAAAATTTCATTATTTCTGGAGGGGAAGACGCTGGGAACCAGTGTCACTTTCTAAAATAAAATATGTTAGTATCCAAAAATTCATGCAAGAAAATGTGTTTTCCACTTTTTCGTCCTTCTCCAAAAAGGAATAGGGTGGACTCGTAGCCACAAACCAATACCCATCACCAAGTTTGTGGCTACGATATCGCAGGTAGGTTGATGTTAGCTGTGACATCATTACATCAGTCGGCGTGATGTCATAGCCTCACTTTCATTTTTTCATTGAGGGCACTTCCTCGATCTTTATTGTTATGGGATACTATGTATGAGGCAGAATATTTCAAAAATCCATCGTTAAAATTCAAAAACAAAACTCTTTCTTTAAAGAATGTGATTTAAACTTTCTAAAAACCAATGTATTTGTAATAATCAGGCGTAGTCATCAAGATATTAATGCTGAAAGTTGGTAATGCTTTAACGAAAAACACTGAACTTTTCACCTCCTCAAAATGAGTGCAAATGCGCTTTTTATGAATGATTATGTTTTTGATTGGCTGAAGGGATACACCCAAACACACTTCCAATTTGTTACTAAAAATAGTAACACTTTTTAATGCCAGATCGAGGCTCTGACCCAATTGAGAGCAAAGCATCCAACGTGCAATGGAAATGAACGGAGGAAAGAAGAAGTTTGAGAGGAATCACACTCCGTTTTGTGACGATTCCTCAGTGAATCTCGACGGGATATCATTGACTGACTTCCAATTATGATCTTTACTGGCTTTTAAGTCATTTTTGACCCTCCGAAAACGTAGTATCCACTGATCTTTTGAGGACCTAGCCGCCAGGTTCAACTGTCATTTTCATGTATTTAACCCCCTTTCCCCAACAAAAAAATGTACGAAACATGCCATTTTCAGTGTGAAGATGACAATCTCAGTACCGAAAGGCTTATGTAGATAGATAATTCATTATGGTAGATCAATTTGATAATAAAAGCATTGCTCTTAAAGCCCATTTTCCAAACGACAAATTATTTAGACTTTTCAAGTTTGACAGCGGCTTTTAAAACCATTTTCTTAACGGCACCTGATTCAAGTTGGAAGCTCTTGCAGACAACAGAATGGGCATTTTGAAAGTAGGATTTTGTACGTGCAAGGGCGGATCTAGAGGGGGGGGGGGGTTCGGGATGTTCGCCCCGCCCCCTGGAATAAGCCGAAAATTGAATGTTGACTATATAATCAAAGCGTCATAATTTAACATATTTAAGTCATCATTTGGGCGTGGACCTCCGCCTCCCTGGCAATTGAGCTTGGACCCCCCCCCCCCCCCCCCCGAAAAAATCCTGGATCCACCATTGCGTGTGTACATAGAAGTATAGAAAACGTAGAAGCAAAAGGGGAAACTGCTGATTAAAAAGCCTATTTCATTAATTTGTCTCTTGAAATGATTTTCGAAACAATCTCTGTAGCACAGTTAAGGGCGAATCTAGAAGGGGGTTCGGACCTCGCCTTGAATTGGCCGAAAATCGAATTTTGACTATACAAAGTTAGTACAGTAGGCCTATACATGTATCGTTACACAATTCACAAATTTAAAGCCATCTTCCATCTTATGGGCTAGACCCCCCCCCCCCCCTGAAAAAATCCTGGATCCGCCCATGACAGTCAAAACATTAACATTTCTTGTTTTGTAAAGGTTTAAAACATTTTTCTTTTCATTTCTTTTTTAATTTAACACCTATCAACAATATTTCAGCCATTAGTTTATTTATAATTGTCCACGCTCCGAGGCTGGGAATACATCCTGTGACCTGTCCATTATTGGCTCTAATCTAGAGCACAAACACATGCAAAATATTACCGCTCACACTTGGACAGTACTAAGGAGCTCACTTGCTTCTGCAAAATTGATTTTATCTGGTTTTCAAAAGCAGTAGCTCATCCTGAACTTGCATGGTGGTAACGGGCGATGGAGACAGGGTACGAATGATTACAAGCCAAAAAATCTCTTTTTTTCAATCAAAGTTGCAAAAATATTTCTGTAACTCAAAACTCTAATAATTAACGTAAATGACTGTATAAAATATTCCTAGTACTAAGGCAGAATAATTGAAAAATGCTCGCGTGAAAATAACGACTCGCTCAATGAATTATATAGTAAAACGACCACGTGACCTTTTGTTTGCTCTCATGCATACACAGGTCACGGTTAAAAATTCAAAGTGTGTTTGGGTGTATTGTGCCAACCGAATCAATTGCTGCAAACTTGATGCTGGGTATTGGTTTGTGGCTACGAGTCCGCCCTCTTGCTTCTATGGAGCAAGACAAACAAGTGAAAAAAAGGTCATAGCATCTGATCTGAAGAAAGTGTCAGGGTTTTCCATATAATACACAAATCTTTGTTTCATTATCGCTATTCAGGGTTTTCCCTTGGCTATTTCTAGAGGGGGTCATTATGTCCCCCTGGTCTTCAAATTAGGGGGTCATGCCTATTGTTACCGTACATTGTTTCTTCATGTCCCAGCTGATAATTTTCAGGGGGTCATGTAAGATAAAACTGCGCCAAAACGCACAATTTTGTGCGCTAGGGAAAACCCTGGCTATTTCAAAACAAATGACCTCTTAGAAATCTACCACAGGGACATTACTGATACAAGTATTAACCCATATAGATGGCTAAACTTTGGACTGTTCCAATTTTAAAGGTGTTGCAGATGTCAATTTCAAGGGAAATTTTAAATATCTTTCCAGTTTGGGTTATAAACATTGTGGAAAATGAAAATATTGCATGTAATGCAATTTTTAGCTCGCCCGGGACGATAGTCTCAGAAGAGCTATTATCATACCCCCGGATGTCGGCGTCAGCGTCCGCAAAAGCTTTAACCTGGCCCATATCTCATCCCTTGTTAGAGATACAGTCTTCATATTTCACCTGTGGGTACCTCTAACCAATGCCTTTAATTTGAGACCATGACCTTGTGACCTTGACCTTGGAGTTTGACCCACTTTTTGACCGTTTTAAAAAACTTTAACCTGGCCTATATCTCATGCCCTATTACACCTACAGCCTTCATATTTCACATGTGGATACCTCTCACCAAGACCTTTCATTTGAGACCATGACCTTTGACCTTGACCTTGGAGTTTGACCTACTTTAAAAAAACTTTAACCTGGCCTATATCTTACTAGTATGCCCTATTACACATACAGCCTTGATATTTCACATATGGACACCTCCTACCAACACCAGTCACATTTGACCATGACCTAGCAGGGGTTTCCCTGAACATGAAAATTTGGGGGTCATTGTGACCCCTTTGCCTTCAAAGTTAGGGGTCATTTCTACTATTTTGTGGGTCAAATGCAAGTATCATAGAAAAATCTGGATTTAAAACTTGCGTCATTAATGTCCCTCAGGTAAATTTCTAAGGGGTCATTTGTTTTGAAATTGTGACAATGACGCATGATTTGTGCGTCATGGAAAACCCTGACCTTGTGACATTGACCTTGGAGTTTGACCTACTTTTTGAAAACTAACCTTGACTATATCTCATGTCCTTTTACACCTACAACCTTGATATTTCACATATGGACACCTACCAAACCCTTCATTTGACCATTACCTTGGATCTGGTGACCTTGACCTTAAAGTTTGACCTGCTTTTAAAATCTTTAACCTGGCCTATATCTCATGTCCTTTTACCCATACAGCCTTTATACTCCACACATGGACACCTCCTACCAACATGGTTCACGTTTGTCCATTACCTTTGACCTTGTGACCTTGACCTTGGAATTTGACCTACTTTTAAAAAAATTCATTTTGGACCCTGACCTTTTTAACCTTGACCTAGGAAATGACTTTTCTTTGTGACAAGCTCTCGTTAGGGCGAGCTTTATTGTCCGCGGACAAGTTTTATTTTCAGCAATCAGATTTTTGTTTGATACTTGAGTTCTAACTAATGCTTTTATAAATTTTTACCACTGAAATTGGAGAAATGGCCCCATTCTTTGGTGAACCATGGAAGGTGTCATTATTTTGTGTATTTCAGAGTACAAAAAAGGCAGAGTTTCAAACATGAAAGACAGTACCTAGAGCTATGATCGCATATCGTCACTTTTCATCAAAAACCACGTAACTGCAGCTTGTTTTAAGCTGCATGTACGAGGTTTTCGATGAAAAACAGGGATATGGAATACTAGTCAAGTGTAGGGTTACTAGTTGCCTATCAGACTATGGCGTCATTATGTGGTAATGAGTGAACACTGAACCATGTCTTTATGTCGTTTATTTCAGAGCCCAAACAAGGCAGAGTTTATACGAAAGACAGTACCTAGAACTATGATTCTTTATGGAGTACTAGTGTATGGTTATTATCAGATCAGATTTAATCATGTTGTAAGTAGATTCTTCTTTTGTTCAACTCTTTACCTAACATCAAAATTCTGGACTGGTCAAAATTCAAAAAAGGCAGAGTTTTATATGAAAGACAGTACCTAGAGTTAATACTTGCATATGGAATACTAGTGATACTAGTGTGTAGTTACTAGGCCAAATAAAGATATACGGTATGTGTGGTTCAGGTTACATATTGAAAAAAATTATGGTAGGTCGGTAGATCTTTTTTTTTATTTGGGTTTTGGTTCCTTTTTTAGCTCGACTTTTCGAAGAAAATGAGAGCTTATACAGTCACCCGGGCGTCGGCGTTGGCGTTGCAACAAAGATTAAAGTTTTTTCAAACATCAATGACTTCCATACTATCAAAGGAATTCAACCCAAACTTGGAAAACTTATTCACCATCACACCCTCTACCTTACTACCAGGGCCCATGACCCTGGCTCCACTATATTTGGAGTAATGCCCCCTTTATACTAAGCAACTTAGAAAGTCGAGCGTGCTGTCTTCAGACAGCTCTTGTTTTTTCTTGCCACTGTTGTTGTTTTTTGTATTTTTTTCTTTGAGGGCAATAAAAAAATTAGGGTCGGCCCCAATTTGTTATTTGGCTGTACTTAGGTCAGGTTCAGGTGAGAATTTTCTACCAATAGAAAACATTGTGCACAATTTGTTCCTTCTCTACAATGACTTCTAATGCATATATCTTGTGGGTGTCAAAAAGCATTATTATGTTTACCTTGGGTAAAACTAACGTAAAAGCAGTACTTATGCCCCCTTTCAAAGAAAATGGGGGTATATTGTTTTGCAAGTGTCGGTCGTTAGGTCAGTTGGTAGGTTGGTCGGTCGGTCGGCCCGTCCGTCCGTAGACCAAACCTTGTCCGGAGCATAACTCGCAAAGTATTAAAGGTAGAATAATGAAACTTCATAGGTGGATAGATCTCATTATGGAGAGGTGCAGTGCACAAGAACCGTAACTCTGCCGATCAAAATTTTGGAGTTATTGCCCTTTGTTGATTTTCAAACTTGATTCTTGTCCGGAGCATAACTCAAAAAATATGTAAGGTAGAATCATGAAACTTTACAGGTGTATTACTCTTAATATGGAGAGGTGCAGTGTATAAGAACCGTAACTCTGCCGATCAAATTTATGGAGTTATTGCCCTTTGTAGATTTTCAAAATCTCAAAATAGCTCAAAATGTATGAAAGATAGAATCATGAAACTTTGCAGGTGGATAGATCTCATTATGGAGAGGTGCAGTGCACAAGAACTGTTATTGCGCTGATCAAATTCTTGGAGTTTTTGCCATTTGTTGATTTGCACACTTAATTCTTAACCTGGCATATCTCATGTCCTTTTACACATACAGCCTTGATATCTCACTCATGGATACCTCCTATCAACATTGTTCACATTTGACCATGACCTTGCAGTGATTCAGCTGGACAAAATTACTGTCCGGCCAAAATGGCCGGACAGCATCAACTTCAGTCGGACATTTTTGATATCTTCCGGACAAAATTGATAAACAAAAAGGAACATGTAAACAAAAAGGAACATGTTTTTTTCCTGCAGCAGCTTTAATTTTGAATTGGTAATAAACGGACCAATAATAGAAAGAAAGCCAAGACCAACACAGTTAGAACTCCCTGTGGTATATTTCTTATCCATTCTTTTCATACATGTGGGTCTTTCTTTGGTATAGTGCCATAATTGATGGGACAATGTACATGAATTTTCAATATCATTAGAATTCCACAAAAATCACAGTCAGAACAGCTAACTATCTCTATTTTTCAAAAATATATTCAAGAAGATAAATTTTTATCCAGAAAAGTTAGTTTTTTGTTCTTGAAGTTGCATGCTGTTAAAAAGTGTTGTACGAACAGAGATATCCATTTTTGCCAAATATTCAGAAAGTGTTTGTTAAACTTGAGCAATATGTGAATTATTCCTTTTGAAAACAGGTCTTTCATTGATTTAGTTTAAAAATTTGCTTTAAACACTTCTTTTTCATCAAAATATTGCAAAGTGTGTCGTGCCAAACAAAGACAGATGTTGTACAAACACACAGACAGAAAGCACAAGCAAACTCTCAACAATAAACCTATAATGTTACTTCTGTGCTATTTTTCAACTCCGTGACATCCACTTTTAGTGTAAAAGCATTTAGATGGGAAAATTCAAAAGATTAAATTAATATGGAGAAAATCAAAAACAAAAAAAGTGTTGTACGAACAGATGACGGAAAAATATTTTCTGACTCTTTCTGACTTTTCGGCGACTCCTGTGTGCATAGTTTTGAGGCTTTACTTGAAAACTGTTAATATTAACTGATTATAAAACTTTTCCTTACAATTTTGCTATAATACAATTATTAAAAAAAATCTGTCATTCTGTTCCTACAAAAAAAACTGTCTCAATGTTCGTCCGTGACGAGAACTGTCCATTGTTCGTACAAATTGCGGATTGTCTGCAATAACGCCCGTCTTTTCATGGTAACCTCTGTTCGGAAGCATTTATTGGGTAATTCAAAGGTAAATATTGAAAAGAAACAGGCCTTGTTCATTCTTTGCCATACCCTTCGAGTCTCAAAGATCAAATTTCGCTCGAACATAGGACAGATATTTCGCTCGTAACCACTTTAATCCACATAGGACATCTTTTTATTTACATTTCGTCGTCTCTCCCATGATAATCCTTTTCGGTGGTTAGAACAGGAAATGACGCAAAACGATGCAAAGAAGACATGCGCATACTGTGTATTGCGCAATATCCACTCTAAACTGGCAGCGGTCGATTTTAAAATTCCAGAATTCGAACGAACAACGAGACAGAAATAATTCAACACTAAATGATTTTCGATTTTGACACTTATGAACATCGTAGATCGATACAGAAAGGACAGATTTGTATTATCAAATATGTTTTCTATATTTTTTTTTCATGACAAGCAACATGAAGTTTATTTATCCAGAGAAAAGAGTGCATGAGATTTGGACCAGCTGGAGGACAGACTACGTTACGAGCGGCACGTTATATTTCAAACATTATTTCTCATACTTATTTGGCTAATTCTAGCATTTATACACCAAATTAAGGTTAGTTAATTCCATTCCAATGAATATGAAAACAAAATACGGGTTAAGGTACGATCTTTTTGTGACTTTTATTCCTCCGAAATTTAGCACTGTGATCATGTCCCATTTTCGTTGTCAAAAATGGCATTATTTTTTTCTTATAATTTTTTTTTCTCAAACTTATCGTACTTTCACACCCATAATTTTATCTTATGTATATCTTTGATTATTACTTAAATGATATATACTTCAATTTTTCAAAAAGGACTTTCTTATTTTCTTTTTTAAGCATTTTAAAATGAGAACCCTAATTATGGCACTTTACCAAAGAAAAACCCATGTATATTTGCGCCACACAAATTATGGTCGGATGTTTAAAAGATTGAAGAATCCAGGACCACAAAAATAGTAAATAAATACGCATATTGAGTTGTTGTGTTTTTTTTCACCTATCTTCCCTGATTTATTCCATCCATCCAATAAGGTCAGTAAAATTGATATGACGACGCTTTAACCTAAATGCAACATAAATGCAAACTTACTGCGAAAATTCTATTTGATTGACACCTTACCGATTGAGTGATGATGAAACGAGGTTAAGAAGGCGTGGTTTACATACCCTAAAACGGTCAAAGGTCAACCCGCGATCGAGTCAGGTCACTGTAAAAATTAGCATAAAGGGGGCGCTTTGCAGCTGTCATCACGCATCGTCTTAAGTTATTTTCCTCTTCTTTCTCCTTGAATGTTTTTTCTTTATTATTTTTGTTACTTTTAAATATTATATAGAGTCTAGATCTACGGAATTTTCTAAAGTTCATTGTGAACCGCAATTATTTCTTCGTTACTGAAAAGATTTTTTGTTTTTTCCATGTTCTGAGTTATGCCGGGGTATTGCGCCAATTCGCTTATCCCTCTAGGCGAGTGAATATCGTATACCCCAAATACGAGGTATTGTCGAATTCGTTAATCCCATCCACATGTTATTTTCCAAAATGCCGGGTAGTCTGTTTGGAATCGGTAGGAATTGGAATCGGTAAAAAGTATCGAGTATGTATAAGAATCGGTAAAAATCTAACAGTGCCCATCCCTAGCGACTATAGAATTGAACTCGGACAAAATGTCCGACGAAGTCAACTCGGTTTCGGACATACTGATAATTTTCCGGACTATGTTTGAGGGCCGACGCCAAAATGAATCACTGCCTTGTGACCTTGACCTTGGTGTTTGACCTCCTTAAAAAAATTTTAAACGGGGGCTATATCTCATGACCTATTGCACATGCAGCCTTGATATTTCACACATAGACACCTCCTACCTAGACCTATCACATTTGACCATGACCTTGGATCTTGTGACCTTGACCTTGGAGTTTGACCTACTTTTAAAAAACTTTAACCTGGCCGATGTATCCTGTCCTTTTACACATACAGCCTTGATGTATGACACATGGACACCTCTGGCCAAGACCTTTATGACTATGACCTTGGAACTTGTGACCTTGACATTGGAGTTTGGCCTACTTTTAGAAAAGTAATTAAACTGGGCCTACCGGTATATCTCATGGCCTATTACACATACAGCCTTTATATTTCACACATGGACACATCCTACCAAGACCTTTCACATTTGACCATGACCTTGGACCTTGTGACCTCGACCTTGGAGTTTGACTTACTTTTAAAAAACTTTAACCTGGCCTCTATTTCATGTCCTTTTACACATACAGCCTTGATATTTGACACATGGACACTAATGACCAAAACTTTTCACATTTGACCATGACCTTGGCCTGTGTGACTTTGACCTTGGAGTTTGCCCTACTTATATAAATCTTTAACCTGGCCTATATCTTATGTCCTCTTACACCTAAAGCCTTGATATTTCACACATAGACACCTCCTACCAACCCTTTCACATTTGACCATGACCTTGTGAACTTGACCTGGGAGTTTGACCTACATCAAAGGTTGGCCCTTGAGGGGGCATATATGTTTTACAAACATCTCTTGTTTACATTTTGTATTACAGAACTGGGAGAGGGTCGGAGGACTCCATCTCACGGGACAGAGGAAACCAAGATACGGGGTAAGTTTGTGCAAGGATAAAGACTAACAGTGGCCCAGTCACCCATAACCCCTAATTTTTGGATTTGGCCCCAGCATGTTTGGAGAAATTACCCATACCCTTAATGTAAAATATTGAATATTAGGTAAGCTAGGCTCCTACATCAAAATTGTTAGTTTTTATTCCTGATTTATGGAATTTTTAAGTTCATCTGTAAGTGTTGTGCTCTGATAGCTCAGTCGGTAATGGCCGTGTCAATCAATCCATGGACGAGTCCCAATAGCTTAGTCCGATACATCAGAGTGTCAATCCAGGGGTTGCAAGTTTGTACCCTGGCTCGGCCAGTATTCATTCTGACATTTGACAAAAGTTAGTTATTTATTTGTCTCTGACCAATGGGTGTGAATCATCTAAGTGAGAGAGCAGTTGGAGGTTAGGATATCATGGTAGTACTGGTGAGAGTAATACCAGGAATCCATGGTTAGGTGCTCCAGCTGTGGCAATATGACTAAAGTAGGTGAAAGAGGCTTTAAACCCCATTCAATCATTTGTAAGCAACCCTCTCTTAACCTTTTCCGAAACAAGACCTGGTTTTGACATCCCTAATTGAAAAGGCTTAGGAAAACATTGAGACAAAAGAAGAAACTGCTGATAACCAGCAGTTTCTCCTTTTGTCTCAATATTTTCTACGCCATATTTTACACAAATCATATCCTTAAAAAACATCAATTTTGTCATTTTTGGCAGTTTTTCAGGTGGATCACCCTAAAATGTTGTTGTTTGGGAAAGGGTTAAATCATTAAATTCTAGATTTATGCGATTTAACAGCTGCTGCAGACAGCAACATGGATGTAAAGCAGATAAAATAACGGAATTTATGTGAAATATAGCCGAGATAAAATATTAAGGCAATAAGAGAAAGCGTCAAAACCAGGTCTTGTTTCGGAAAAGGTTAGAAATTTTTTTGATTATTATCTGAAACAACTTGGAGAATCATGTGACAAGCAACAACATCTTCTTTTAAACGACAGCTGATATAGAAATTATTGATGACCTAGTAAAAATTCACATTGTTGTCAATAACTTCACATATTAACAAAATTTTTGACATTTTTTCTGAAATTCTTGTGTCACATGATTTCCCGACTTTATTACTGAAGATTCTTCTCGATTAAACCCTTCTCAAAACAAAACCTGGTTTTAACGTCCCTTATAGAAATGAACTGGGGGAAAACATTGAGACAAAAGAAGAAACAGCTGATAACCAGCAGTTTACAGTTTTGTCTGAATATTTGCTAATACTTTATCACCTTAAACCAGGGGTGTGGAAATATGGAATTTTTCCACTTGTCCTCGGACAAGTTGAACTCAAATTTCTACTTGTCCGAAGGCAAAGTTTACTTGTCCAGAAAAAAACAACATCTAGACAGGAAAATAATATTTAAACTTTATTTTAACTCTATTTTAAGTTAACATATAAAACTGAATGAACACAATTCAAACACATTTACCTTTTAAAATTAAAATGTGATTTGATTGAAATGGATTTTTTCAGACAGATCGTGAGCAAAAATAAGATAAAAATTTCGTTTTTATCACATTTTGATCCCCTTGATATGCACTTGCCCACGGACAAGCTCACTTGAAAAAAAGCCCTTGCCCGTCCACCATAAAACCCAGGTCGGGCATGTGAATTCCACACCCCTGCTTAAACAATGTCAATTTTTTTCGTCTGCAACAGCTTTCAAGTTGGACCACCCTAAAAACTTCAGTTTGGGAAAAGGTTAAAAAACAAAAAAATAGAAGATATCACATTTAAAATGCTTGTTTTTTGTGTCAACAGGAACCAGGTGAAGAAAATATTCCCATACCGACGTTTGGGGATGGTAGATTCAGTGAGAGAACTGTGCTCAGAGACTAGACAGAATACATCATGGATAATCACGTGATACAATATTTTCAGATAATCTTCAATTATTTTGTAAATATTGGACCAATTTGAATTGGGTTTGAAGCAGAGAATGTGGACAGATGTCGCGCATTAGATGGACGTGGTAGATTTTTGAAAAATTAACTGATAAAAAAGTTATTGAAGATAAACCAAAATTTTGGTTTATCTTCAATAACTTTTTTATCAGTTGATTTTTTAAAAATCCAACACGTCCAGCTTATTCCTGGCATTTTCCTGCCTTCTCTGCTTCAAACCAAATGCAAATTGGTCAAGTATTAAAAAAGATTTTGAAGATTATCGGAAATTCTGAGTCACGTGATTATACACCATGATACATGTAAACAATATAATATCAGTGTGAAAATAAACCCTTCAACGATTCAGTGAGAGAAATGTTCACGGAGACTAGACAGAATATAAAGACAATACAAACATCATTGTGAAATTAAACCCTGCAGTGATTCAGTGAGGGGACATTCAGAAACTAGACAGGATCAGTGTTCTCCCCAGCCCAATAAGCTGTATCGGCCCCACTACAGCTTCATGTTAATTAGGGCAATGCCCATACAGCTTCCAAATTACCCCTACAGCTAATGTCTTCAAAATGGTCACCAAATAAAGACATTTAGACTAAGAGGTATTTCATGTCAAAAACTGATAAATAATGCATTCATATAAAATAAATTGAAATGTAATAATGCTGTATAAAAACATTACGGGAAAAGAAGAAATTGCTCAAATTGAGCAATTTCTTCTTTTCCCATCATGTTTTATTCACAATTATTTGCTTGAACACAGTATCGGTGGATTGCCAGAATATTGTTTCTGTAAATTGAATAAGCTGTATTCTAGTTACCAAAAACTAATTGTGTGTTTGGGAAGAATCTTAAATTTAGATTGAGACATATATGTATTAAAAAGAAATAAAATTCTGATGTGTAACAGTGTTTGGTGAACTCGAAAGGATACAATTTTGTCATTAACATGATGTGCTTGATAATTATTAAAAGATGTTGATTTTTATAGAGTATATTGTGAGTTGTTTTCGATACTATACATAACAAAAAAGTTGTCAATGCTTACATGCGTTTTGTATGTGGGTCTGCATCCGATAAATATTGAGACTGTTCCTTCTGTAGAAATATATTGACACACATTTGTTCAATGTTGCTATAGTCTTTCAATATAGGCTTTTCCCTTTTTAACGACAAAATTCAATTAGTCAGGGTTGCCACGGTCAGGGAAAAAGGTCTGGAAAATGATCTTTTTTCCAGGTCAGGGAAAAGTCAGGGAATTTTTATTTGAGTCGGGGAAAATCAGAAAAATGGAAAAAGTCAGGGAAAAGTCCACAATATGTTGTAATTTCAAAATTTCATGACTAGGGTAGCATCCAGTTCTGAAAATCATGTCATTGATGGTTTTCAAGTATGATCTTTTTGAGTATAAGTTTGAAAAAAAAACAGACCCCCAGATTCCATCAAACCTCGCCATATTTTCCAAATTTTATAGGGGGAGACCCCCGAACCCCCCTTAAAAGAAAGAACAATTAGACTTGTCCTCTCTCGTCTCCAGTGGCATGCCATGCTCAAAAGGCACTCAAACATGAATGCATTGGCTCGAAAAATACACAAATCCTGAGTTAGAGTATGCCCCTGTTAGAAGGTTTAACATGCTTATACTTGTAAGTTGTATGCATTAACATGTCTTTGAAGAAAAAGTAGCTGATTTTAGAACAAAATACTTAAACTTTTCTGAATAAAGCCAAGCACATATTTAACCATGTTTAGTTCTCTGGTGATGCCAGCTGAAGTTTATGTTGTAAGAAAAGACTTGCCCAAAAAAGTCTAAATTGAATCTATCCAAACCTATTTACATGTATTGAGATAATAAGTAAGTTTTGGTGGGTGAGGACCTCTGTATGGGGAGTTGGGAGGCTGTTAGATACATTTTGGATTTACGATTATTTAAGAAATGCAAGAAAAAGTATATCAAAACTCTGATTTTATGTATGGAAAATGGTCTCTAGTCAGGGAAAAATCAGGGAAAAGTCAGGGAATTTTGAATGAAAGTTGAGTGGCAACCCTGTAAGTGGGAAAGTCTAATTTCAGTTGCTAGGCAACCTGAGTTAGCACATCCCATTTGACCAGCCACATTCCCCTTTCAGTATGTTTAAATCCTCAAAATGCATGCCTTGTAATTTTTAGCTCCACTGGCCTTTCAGGCCAGCGGGCTATTGTCATGGTGTCATGATGTGTCCGTCGTGCGTGCGTGTGTCCGTCTGTTTGTGCGTCCATAAACTTTTTCTTTAAAAATCTTCTCCTCAAAAACTACTGGATGGATTTCAACCAAACTTCACAGGAATGATCCATTGGTGACCCTCTCTCAGATTCCTGCAAAGAATTTGGATTGAACCAGAATAACCTGAGTTATCTGCCCTTGAATGTGAAAAAATAGCTGGTTTTAACTTTGTATTTACTCTCAAATCTACAAATACTGACCAATCAAGACAAAACTTAGACAAACTACTAGTATATATAAGCATTATATCCTGCCAGGGTGCACTTTTCAGCTTGATCGGAATCTTACATAATGAGTTATTTGCCCTTGAATTTGACAAAATTGGCATTTTCAAATCCGTTTTCACTCTAACAACCACAAATGTTAACCAATCAAGATGATACTTGAATCTTGTTGACAACAAGATCTTACTTATGTGTAATTTTCAGCATGATGAAGCTGTTACAATCTGAGTTATGTGCCCTTGAGATTAACAAAATTTCAGTTTTCGACCCTTTTTTAGCTCCACTGGCCTTTCAGGCCAGCGGGCTATTGTCATGGCGATGTGTCCGTCGTGCGTCAGTGTGTGCGTGCGTCCGTGCGTGCGTCCGTGCGTGCGTCCGTAAACTTTTTCTTTAAAAATCTTCTCCTCAGAAACTACTGGATGGATTTCAACCTTGGGTGACCCTCTCTCAGATTCCTTCAAAGAATTTTGATCGAACCAGAATAACCTGAGTTATCTGCCCTTGAATGTCAAAAATAGCTGGTTTTGACTTTATTTTTACTCTAAAATCTACAAATATCAATCAATCAAGATAAAACTTGGACAGAATATATATAAGCATAATATCCTGCCTGGGTGTAATTTTCAGCTTGATCGGAATTATATATCATGAGTTATGTGCCCTTGAATTTGACAAAATTGCCGTTTTTAGCTCCACTGGCCTTTCAGGCCAGCGGGCTATTGTCATGGCGGTGTGTCCGTCGTGCGTCCGTCCGTGCGTGCGTCCGTCCGTGCGTCCGTAAACTTTTTCTTTAAAAATCTTCTCCTCAGAAACTACTGGATGGATTTCAACCAAACTTCACAGGAATGATCCTTGGGTGACCCTCTCCCAGATTCCTACAAAGAGTTTGGATTGAACCAGAATAACTTGAGTTATCTGCCCTTGAACATCTAAAAAAGCTGGTTTTGACCTTATTTTTACTCTAAAATCTACAAATATTAACCAATCAAGACAAAACTTGGACAGAATATATATAAGCATGATATCCTGCCTGGGCTTAATTTTCAGCTTGATCGGAATTTTACATCATGAGTTATGTGCCCTTGAATTTGACAAAATTTCCATTTTCGACTTTGTTTTCACTCTAACAACAATAATTGTTAACCAATCAAGATGATATTTGGAGAGAATCTTGTTGACAACAAGATCTTGCCTTTGTGTAATTTTCAGGATGATTGCATTGCTACAAACTGAGTTATGTGCCCTAGAAATTGACAAAATTTCAGTTTTCAACACTTTTTTCACTTTTGTGGCCACATATATAGATTAATACTAACAAAATTTGGACAGACCATTAGATCTTGCTCGAGTTTAATATTCAGCTTGATTATTGTGGTGTTCAGACATAAATTATCAAGTCAAAATCATATTTTTAGATCAGAATGTCTTTATTTTCATGACCACTATGTTACATGCACAATGGCAACTTCTTGAACTAATTATCATAAAGAAAAACAACTCTTACTGAACTTTAAATTGCTCATATCAAAAGTTACTTCCCTTAGTCTACCACAATTATTAACTCACATATAGAATTATGTGCCCTTGAATTTGGCATAATGACAGTTTTCAACTTTATCATCACTCTAAAAATCTCCAAAATATTAGTCAATCATTTACCTTCTTTTTGCCTTGACCACATAATTGCTTCTCTTTACTTTGTTTCTGCTCTAAGAATCACAAGAATTTAAAAATATATCAGTTTAAGCCTTTAGATAAATTTGTCAATTTTTTTTTTATAGTAAACCACAAGAAATTCAGGCCTGTGGAGCGACTCGAGACCTTCAGGTCTTGCTAGTTCAACTCTATTTTGACTTTGATTTCACTCTAGCAACTACAAATATTGACAAATCTAGACAAAACTTTTACAAAATGTTGGTGACTATAAGATCTTGCCTTGGTGTAATTTTCAGCTTGATCTTAATATTACATCATGAGTTATGTGCCCTTGAAATTGACAAAATTACAATTTTTCGGCTCTATTTTTACTTCGTTTTCACTCTAGCAACTACAAATACTGATTAATCAAGACAAAACTTCTACAGAATATTGGTGACCATAAGATCTTGCCTTGGTATAATTTTCAGCTTGATCTGAAATTTATATCATGAGTTATGTGCCCTTGAAATTGACAAAATTGCCATTTTCGGCTCTATTTTGACTTTGATTTCACTCTAGCATCTACAAATATGGACTAATCAAGACAAAACTAGAACAGAATGTTGGTGACGATAAGATATTGCCTTTGTGTAATTTTCAGCTTTATCCATAAGAAATTCAGGCCTGTGGAGCGACTCAAGACCTTCAGGTCTTTCTATTTCACTCTTGCAGCCATTAATATTGACTAATATAGACAAAATTTAAACAGAATGATAGTGACTATAAGATCTTGCATGAGTTTAATTTTCGGCTTGATTATAAACTTACATACTGAATTATGTATCCTTGAATCTGGCAAAATCACAGTTTTCAATTTTAATGTTGCTCTAACATCCCCAAAAATTTAGTCAATCATTTACTTTCTTTTTGCTTTGACCACATGATTGCTGCATTTTACTTTGTTTTTGCTTTAAGAACCACAGGCATTGAAATTTCTAGTCAAAACTTGGATCAAATATTAAAAGAAATTCAGGCCTGTGGAGCGACTCGATACCTTCAGGTCTTTCTAGTTCTTTTAACTATGAACAGCCATCACTGTCTGAAGGACTTATATCCAGAGAATTTTAAGAATTTTGTTAAATTTTCCAGTTATAGAGCGTCAAAAGTGACATCAGCCTACCTGTTTTTTGACAGACAACGTTGTCATGCAGAATAAACGTCGTAAGTTCAAGAACATGTGGTCTTTTCTTGGAAAGGACAGGTCTCAAGACAGACATAAACAAAAATATCGTTTTTGGCTCCACTGGCCGAAGGCCAGCGTGGCTTATGTCATGGCCCTGTGTCCGTCGTCCGTGCGTAAACTTTTTCTTAAAACATCTTCTTCTCCAAAAGTACTGGACCAATTTCAACCAAACTTCACAGGAATCTTCCTTTCATGAATCTCTTCCAAACTCCCCCAAAAAATAAATTCTGTGCATAACTTAAATTTTAATTAATTTTATTAAATTAAATTTTCGTAAAATATTTTAAAAAATCTTCTTCTCCAAAACTACTGGACCAATTTCATTTTTTAACTTCACAGGATGTGATAAATGTTGACATGGTCAGGAACACTTGCTGCTCAGACAGGCCCCTACCGATGAACATGTAATTAGCTTGATACCAAATAAAGTCTATGTAATGACCTTTTACTACGTCTGCCTGGCCGTATCTCCTAGATCCACAAAGTTCAAAGTTGTTTTCGACTCGCATTTATCCTACTTCATTAAATATTAAGAGGTAGTTGGTTAATTACTATTTAAGCCCTTTCTCTAACAAGACCTGATTTTGACGGTCCTAGTAAAACAAATCATGGGAATACATTCAGGCAAAAGAAGAAAATGCTGGTTAACAGCATTTTCTTCTTTTGTCTCAATGTTTTCTGTGCTATATGGGAAACAAGTCATATTTATCGACATATCTCGTCTTCTGCAGCAAGTGTCAGATTGAAGGATCTCGTGTTTTGGGAAAAGGTTAATTTCCATCTAAATACACTAATACGGGGTATTTCACTAAATGAACCAGAATTGGTTCTTCAGAACTACTCATCGTACTTACTGCATTATTAAATAACGCATCCTTTCCTCCATTGTTAAGTGACGGGGTAGTTCAAGCATGCTTTGGGACGGACGAAGATGTCTAATGTAGAGTTTTAAAAATTGTGTTATGTTCGCAGTTGGTTCCTCAAATTGCTGATGTGCTTAAACAATACATTTCCACAAATATAAGATTAGTTTTACATGTATTTGATTGTTGACCAACCTTTTTCTTGCAAAAAAAGAAAATGCCCTGCATCTCCTATCGAACACATACGGCTTTTTGAAATTCATAACTTTTATGTAGTTTATACTTAATAGTCCTTGTTAAATTTTGACAGGCAAGAAAGCCCAAGATCAGTATGCACATATGTTCATGCTTATCTTATTCTCTATTATCAGTAAATTCAACAAAATACATGGTTTGTAGTAGGTAACAAGAATACTGATTGGGGTCGCTTGTGGAAAAGGTCGAGGAATAGACACTGTTTTAACAGAGCTACAGAGACAAGAGGTGTAAATGCTTTTTCTAGCGGAAAATATGATCATGTGTTATCCAAAACCCTATGTTGTGGGTACTCATCGGAATCGTCTCGTCGAGACGATTCCAATGAGTACTAAAAACATTATGGTTTGGATTTGAAATAACAAATTAAGAATGTGTTTACCCCTTGTTATCTGCTGTCCTGTGTTTACTGTCTGTTTATGAAGGATGTAGATTTCCTAAGTAACAGTTAACACGTGTCGATGTGAACTATCGGTTGATGGCGCCCATCATGGCGGGGTACCGTTTTATAGACAATTTAGAATAGAGATCTATAATACAATGGACATTTTGTGATATGTTCCTCGGAAAATAATTTTCCAACGAAAATGACACGACGTGTTAGATTTAGATCTACTAAAATGAATAAATCCGGACAAAATTGAATTCATATTGGTGTATTTTTAATGTGATGAATACAGCATAATTTTTAGCTCGGATATTAGCCGGTTTTGTGTTAAGATTAAAGTTCCGACATAACAGGACAATTAACGTTCAAAAAGGAACATGGATTGTTGTTGTAAATACGTTCAGAACCCGTATTTTACTCTTTTCATAACTAGTCTAAATTAATGACATAATGTGTACCTTCCAATTGACTTCAAATTCTTTACTGTTTGACAATGTTTATAATTATACTTACAATTAATTAAGAATAATTCTGTATACGAAAAAGAAAACAATAGCAGTACAATGCAGCCTGAAGTGAAGTTATCCAAGTTTATGTTCCACCTAAAGTTTTCCCGTAAGGAGGATTACGTTCACGAACATGAGCTGTACGAGGTGATGAGATCCAGAAATCTTTACCAGTATCAGTTCTCGGTCAGATCCAACTTTAAGAAAAGCATGAGGAATATTGAAATCTCGGAGAAGGCCCAGCGGTATGGGTTTGAGAACAGTAGAAAGTTGTTTGTACAGAAGATGAGGGAGCGGCGCGAACAGGCGGACAAGTTACGATCCAAATACGACACGCTCGTGAAGAAGTTACGTACCGATCTGGACGGGAAGAAGTCAACACGGAGATACGTACCGATGCCCGCATCCACCATCGTATATGAAGAGTTACCCGCCATAGTCCCGCAACAGAAAACCGCGGCATCTTCGACAATTTCCGTCACTCACCGGTCCGAGGGGGAGGGGTCACGTGGATCCTCCCCAGTAGGCCTACAAGCTCCGCCCACCCCGAGCGCTATCGCTGCGACGATACTGTCTGCCGCACAGAACAACGAAAGTAAGAGAGAACACGATGAAAATAGCATTTCAAACTTCTTGGCTCCTCCTAAATCTGACAAGAAGTCAACCGTAGGTTCAGCTCGAAACAGTAGAAAGAGTTCAATGGTTGAAAGCAAAGAGGATGATTCGGCTTTCTTGGGTGTTAAAGAAGCGTCTGTGATTGGGAGTCGGAAAAATTCTATCTTTGAGAGCAGGAGAACTTCAATGATCCCGGATGGGAGTAGGAAAAATTCAACAGATCAAGATACAATTCCCATTTTACCAGAAACTAGGAAGGGATCTGTATCGATACAAAAAGTGGACATAGAAAACATTAACGAAAATGTTGATAACAATGACGACAAATCAAAATTATCAAATAAAGATGTTGATATTTTTGTTGAAGACGACGAGGAGTATGAACGGAAACGTCGTGAGTTTGAGAGTCGAGCCATTAAAGGTCACGGTAAACAGCATACGTCAACTGTACACTTTAGTGAAGACCCGCCCACTGATAAAGCTACGTCACAACCCGCAGTCGACTCAACCTATGGGGACGCTATGTCGAATATAGAGGCGTGGCGAGAGAAACACGGATTGGTCAGTAAAACAGACATAGCCAAAGACTCGACACTGGGACGGTTAATGATTGATCGGCCGTCAAAGTGGGCGTTAGCTCATGTACATGGAGACCCCGCCATGCAATCGACCGAGCTGGGCATGCGGTATCAAATGTTGAAGACATCTTTACGGAGATTTGATACCAGCTACAAGAAGAAATCACAACAACTGGACGACCTGTCTCTGAAACTACGCATCAGGAGTAAACAGAAGGTGTCTCTACCTGAACTAGACACCACCCCTAAACCCATGGTCCGTCTGGACCCCGGGGGTACAACCCCTGATGGTCGCCTCATCCTCACTAAGGCCGACTACGAGGATTATCTCTCAGACTACAAAAAGGCGAGAGTTGTGAGGCTAGAGCGCTCCAAGAAGAAGACAAAGTTACTGTATAAACTGATAGAGAATTTTAACTTGGACCCGAAACATCGACTCACAGACGATACTGATCTGTCATCAGAAATCCACACCATATGAAATATATCGCTAATTTCCAACAAAAACCTCGTATCTACAGGATGCATAAGGCTTTAGATACGAGGTTTTTGTTGAAAAGCGACAATGTTTTTAGAAATATTTTGTGATTTAGTTCTTTCCCAAACAACGTTCTTTTCTAGCAATGTTTTTCGTGCTTTACTATACAGATATACATTTTTATTAGATTGGTTTTGTCTAAAAGCTTGTCGTTTTTGGGAAAAGGTTTATGAAATTGTATCAAACTGATATCAAAATTGAATTATGTTTCTCTGACTTTCAAGATTGCCAATGATAACAGCGGGATGAACATTTTGTAAAAAACAGAAAAAAAGCAATGTCAAACCATGTCTAACTTGACTACATAGTCTCACTGGTGGGGAACTCGGCCAAAGCGAGGGACGTTTTTTCGCGAACAATGTATTCCGTCGGTGTTGTTATGAAATATCGTTACTACGGCTTTACCGAATCTGTACTTTACAAGATTTTACAACAACACCGACAGTTAGTCAATACAAAACGGTAAACCCGGTCTGTTTTTAGAACAGGTTCATTGTCATTAGAAAAGAAATCTATAAACTCACATTTAAACGCAAAATATCTATACCTTGTAGCGAAAATGGTTTTAGTTCACTACACCAGTGAGTCTGTGCACTGTAAACATACACATGTGTTGTTTTTTGTTTTTTTGTTTTTTGTTTTTTTTTTTCATATTTATTGCTGTTTACCTGCAATCTTCCATTTCTTTGATATCCACTATGTGTCAAAGGGCGTCGTTTATTGGGAAATGGTTTGACATTTGATGGTTCCGGTCATGAGTGGATTCCAGATTTTTTCCCTGTGAGAACCCGTGTTTTCGGGGGGGGGGGGGTCACTGCATTGGTGTACAAAAAATCGTAAAAATCACTTTTGAGCTTTTCTTTTTTTTTACAGATTCGAGGGGAGCGGACTCCCCAACCCCCCCTCCCTTCTCTGAATCTGCGCATAATGACAGACAATGTCCAACACTGGAATCTGAAAACTCACAATGAAATAAACCTATATACTGTCTAGAAATGTTGTAATTATATTAAATTAGTGCTGATTTTACCATTTCCAATTCCACTCCCTTTCTTTGTACCATTTACACACAATGTCTTGTTTTGACTTTCCAAAAAGACAAAGCCCGTGAAATGATAATAAGCATCTTTATCTGCTTCTCATGCAATACCATATTTGCTATATTTTATATACTTTCTGTTATTTGTATTCCTGATTCATTTGACACGGCACTGACCTTTATGCAAAACATATTTGTATTTTGCAAATAACCTAATATACATCAAATAGACTTAAATCACAGCTCATGGATAATAAAGGAATGCAAGAAAATATGACTAAACTATTTTTAGAAAATGCTCAAGCGTGTTATTTATCTTTTTTTTTTTTTTTTTTTAAAAAGCTAAAGCTGCGTCATGTCAAATGAAATCAGTAATGTCGGGTTGTTTTGCGGTCTACGTTAAAAATATTAACCAGGCTGAAATGCCATGTGGTTAAAAAATTCTATGCATAATTTCAGTCTGATCCATATTCAATGAATTGATAATATATACCACAACACACATGTATACCGATACTGTTACCAGTAGCAGGAAAATGTCGCTGCTTTTCTTCAAAAACCTCGTATCTGCAGCTTAAAACAAGCTGCAGATACGAGGTTTTTGAAGAAAAGTGACGATGTGTATTACAGCATTAAGGTTGTCCTCCCCTAATGAGATTCACATCACGTCAAAGTTATTCGGACGACGTCGTAAACATTCGGTGGTAGAATGTTCCACCACCGAATGTTTACAGTTATCATTATTACGTCGTCCGAATAAAAACGACGCCACACTAAAACTTCCGATGTCGCTATTGAATCTCATTATGGTTAGACTGCCTTAAGAATATTGAGAAAAATGACTGATCACACGCACGTTGAAATTTTTAAAATATCCAACGATGAAGAAAACGGTGGGCAATCGACGAAATAAAGTTTAGTTTGGATGGATAGAAAAAAAGTGACCACTGCACATTTAAATAAGAGACCATGTGGATCGAGATCAGCGAGTGTAGGTTATAGATATCATGTCCCAGTGGCGTAGGAAGGTTTATAATATGGGGGGGCAAACGTTAAAATAAATGGAAATATGGGTGTATTATGGGGGGCATAGGGGACCAGGCCACTTTTCTAAATGGGGCGGGGGGTGGCCCCCTGGCCCCCCTCTTCCTACGCCTATGTGTCCACGCGGACTTATCAAGATCCATGTTCATTGGTGGTGAACTCGGCCAAAGCGAGGGACTTTTTTTTTGCTACAATATGGTATAGATATTTTGCGTTTAAATGTAAGTTTAAAGATTTTTAACTCTAATTGCAATAAATTTGGTCTAGAAATAGACCGGATGCGCCGTTATGTATTGACAAACCGTCGGTGTTGTTATAAAATCTCGTAACTACGGCTTCATCTAAGCCGTAGTTACGAGATTTATAACAACACCGACGGAATACATTGTTCGCGAAAAAAACGTCCCTCGCTTTGGCCGAGTTCACCACCAGTGATGTTATTCTGTTATAACTTCTTCGTGATCGGTACGTCATGCAGGCCTGTCGGACCGTATTTGGTACAAAAACGAATATGGTACAAATTTGTACCATATTCGGCCGAATATGGTACAACTGTCTAAATGTTCCATATACGTATCTGCGGTTTTGGGGTAAAATGCCTGACCAAATATGGTACAAACTTGTACCATATTCGGATGAAAAATGTATCACATTCGTTCCGAATATGGTACACACTCATCATCGTCATCATCATCATCGTTATCTCATCATCATCATTATCATCATCATCATCATCATCATCATCATCATCATCATCATCATCATCATCATCATCATCATCATCATCATCATCATCATCATCATCATCATCATCATCATCATCATTTTGGTATGTACCAAATACGTTTTGGCGAGCATAGAAAAACTTATTCCAACCGAATATGGTACAATGTTTGTACCATATTCGGTCGAAAATTGTACCGTATTCGGTCCAAATATGGTACAAATGTACCATATTCGGTCTAATATGACCTACAAATGTACCATATTCGTTTTTATACCAAATACGGTCCGACATAGGCATATGGTGCTAAGCTGTGTGAGAGAATCGTTGATAACTGGTCAGAGTACACTAGGACATGCGTAGTTTTTTCCGGATCCCGCCTGAAGCTGACATGGTTGCCTGTTCGAAAATTCAAATCCAGTGTTATCTATGGAATTTGGTAAAACGTCTATTTCTAGCGTGCATACATTCAAAACATGCGCGCGCGTAAATTTTGTACGTGCACGTATAAATCTTGTACGCGTAGGCCTACATGTAAAAAAATACGCGTGAATTCGTGAATTATACACGCGTGTGCACGCGAGAAATTTATACGTGCACGTTAGATATAGATTTTTTACCAATTTTTGCTTAAAACATTGCCGAGCAGTACGATGTCCCAATATGATTCGATGTGTCCTGACGTGTCATCGCCCGGGAATTGTTGTATGGTTGGTGAGATATTACGATATTCGGTCAATAATTGATGTCGCGCCAGCCAAAATAATGATTATCCCTTGAATAACTCAGATGACGATTAAACCTTTCCCAAACAAGACCTGCTTTTACGTCCTAGTAGAATAGCCTTGGGAAAACATTGAAACAAAGGAAGAAACTGCTGATAATCAGCAATTTCTCCTTTTGTCTCAATGTTTTCTATGCCATATTTTTCTCAAATAACATCCATTTTGTCATTTATGGCAGTTTTAGAAGTGGATCACTAAAATTTTGCCGCTTGGAACTTGGAAGAGGGTTTATAACATGGGTATCGCAAGTTTTTGTGCGATGTTACGGCAAATATCTATTCGACTTTTCACTATTGAAAGCTAAGCTGCAGTCTGAGCTGCAGTTATGGTTTTTGGCTCCACGTACGGCCTACTAGCTGTCGGGTCAGCGGGATATTGTCATAGCGGTGTTTCCGTCGTGCGTACGTACGTCTGCAAAACATTTTCTTGTGAAATCTTCTAAAAAACTACTGAATGGATTTCACAAGAATGTTCCTTTGGTGACCCTCTCTCAGAGTCTTTCAAATCATAATCATAATTGAACCAGACAACCTCCTTAGTAGTTATCTACCCTGAATCAGGTCCTACTTTCTATTTGCTTTCATCACATAGCTGGGTTTTTTGTTTTTTTTTTTTTTGGGGGGGGGGGTTGTTTTTTTTTTACACTATCTTCGCTCTAGGAATGAAACGTATTGAAAATATTAGTCAAAACTTGGATTTGATATTACAAGAAATTCAGGCATGTGGAGCGACTCAAACACGGCTTTGACAGAGCTTTATAGAAAGTCGGGCTTTAGATTGGAAGTTGTCTTTGATCATTTCCAAAATGGCCTCGTAATTTTGACAAGACTAGGCCTATAGAAAATTCAGAACGTAGCCTATTTTTGGAGAGAAAAAAAGAATTATTCATTTTCAGTAAACCTAGGCCTACGACAATATCAGAATATGTAGGCCTATTTTTTTTCCCTTTCCCACGACATTCGATCTCCTTTTTGAAACACAACCTTGTAGTGGAAATCAACAATTCTTTTATTTCATTTTTTATTTTTATCTTTTTTTTTTTTTTTTTTTTTTTTTTTTTTTTTTTTTTTTATAGAATACATTTTCTTTTCCTTTAGACCTAGATCTTTCAGATCCTTACTCTAGACGTTGTTTCTCTCTAGGCCTTCATTCCAAACTTGGTTTATCGTGTAACTAAGTACTACGTTATCATTATAATATAGGCCTAGAATCTCGACTGGTCTGATCTATCTGTCATGTGGGAAAGGGAAGTTCGAGAAGATTTTGTTATATAACACTCATTTCGTACGCTAATCCAATACAGACGACATAAATGTACAAAGGGAGATAACTACAGTTACCTGTACAGGTGAGTTGTTTGACCTACTTACCTGTGTGGACAGACTTAATCAATTCTTGATGAGTCATGATGCGCATTTCTTTTTCGTTTATGTTTATAATTTCATATAATTTCCAATAGAAATTCTTTATTACGTTTTAAATGAAATAAACTATTATCAAAATCATTTATAAATGTCGACTTTAATGATATTCACATCTCGCGCGTGCGCATACTTGTCCATTTTGACAAATTGATGTAGTCTGATCTTACCTGTTTAGTAACTTACCTGTAGCCAAAAATGGCGATTCGAAATATATTTTTGTATATTTCGACTTTAATTTTCGTTTTACACACAGCTCGTAAGTATAGTTTTGTCATTCATACTTTTAAAGTTTGATTTGATCAACAGAAATGACACAAAATTTTACCCGATCTTTTCCAGGTGATTCATTAATTCAGAATGTTTTGATTTCCGGGTATCCGAAATTCAGAACTCTGTCCGCCGAAAACAAAAACAATGATTCATGTTTTGATTGTTTGATTTCTAAATTTTGTAGCTGTCATTCTGTTAGAAGTGATATTTCAATGTAAATGATCACACAAGGACTGGTTAGAATTTTGAAACAATTGAAGATCTCCAATTTCTAGACCCTGGAACAAGTCGCATTTCTGATACAGTACAGAAATTTGGTACACATACTTTTGATCAACATTTTGCAAAATAATGATACAAAAAACAGCATGTTTCTTGAGAATTGTAGAGCCTAGAGGTGTAACACAGTAAAATAACATGATCAGTGGCGTATGTCTAAATACAGTACATTTGAATTTTGAAAAAAGCATGACACATCAGATTTGAATTGTCTTTTACACAATTGAAGTTATTTCTTCTAACAGTGTTGTAACTGTATACTATTGTAGATGCACAAAGTCAGGATCGGTGTAACTTCCCGATCTACCTGCGGGGAGAATGGTTCTACATGAATGAAGGAGAGAGTTTGTCGTCGCTGGTGACGCCAGATCGGTGGGGAGACAAGTTGATATGTAACCAGATGCATGACCATATCAAGCCTGTACAGGGTACCGAGGGGGCCAATCATACATTCCTACTCTCCAGCACGTAAGGAACTTTAAATTTATATATTTTCTGCAAGTATTTGTTATTTTGATGTTTATTGATAAGAAATTCGTTAGCCCTCAGTGTCAATTTTTGGACTTGAGATTAAACAAATCAAATATGTTGAAGTATAATGTTATAAATATAAGGACTGCTGAATACGATTTTAGAATATACAAGAATATCATATACTCTTAAAAGAATAATATCAGTAATTTTGATGATACAAATTGGTAAATATTTTGTATGGTATATATGTCAGGCCCATAGGAAGCAATTTCATATTGGGGTGGCTGAAGCCCCCGTGTCTGAATATCTGGAAACAAGCTGCAGTTACAAGGTTTTTGTTGAAAAGCAGCGATATATTGAGTAGACTGTTGTGGATTTAAACTGTTTTATCCTATTCATTTTAACTATTACAGAGAGCCAGGCAACAACTGTTTCTACTGTTTAGACGTCCTATGGAGAACACCCAATGTTTTACAAACTAGGATGGGTAGGGAGAGATTTCACTTTATTGCTATGTTCGAAAGATTTTAGTCAGCAAATGTTTCATCTGTCACATGATCTTAACCTGAAGTGGTTGATAATACCTGCAGTTTCTCTATATAAAGATATGGATGTAACATGTAGAATATACTGCAGAAAATATTTAGGCAAAAGGAGAAAATGCTGATAAGCATTTTCTTAATTTGCTTCATTGTTTTCCTAGAAACCTTTTCTAAAATGGATATAAAAAAACAGGTGTTGTTTGGAAAAGGGATTGTTTCCTTAGGCCCTGGGTTTGAATCCCAGTGGAACTGCAATATTTATCACCACCTGCAACTGTTACATACATTAGTTATGAAATCACCTTCTGAGAATTCAAGATAGCTACACTGTATCAATATCTGAAGATGTTTGGATTGTCACTGACTCAGACAATTTAAAATGATTTATTGTTCTTGTATTTAATGATTGTATAACATCTATTTCCAGGTAACTGTTTGAGTGGATCAGCTGGTACACTCATCAATGTTAACAGATCGTGTCCTGGTGTGAGACGACTGCCCACAGTAGATGAAGTCACCACTTTCTTCAGTATGTATACAGTATTCAGCCATTTGTATTAACCCTTTCCCAAACAACAATTTTTTTGGGTGGTCCTATTCAAAAGGTAATGCAGATGACAATATTGATGCTGTTAACGATAGAATTGGTGCAGAATATAGCTCAGAAAATATTGAGGCAAAAGGAGAAACTGCTGGTTATCAGCAGTTTCTTTTGTCTCGATGTTTTCCCAAGCAAATTCTATTAGTGACGTCAAAACCAGGTCTTGTTTGGGAAAGGGATAAAGTACAATTCTGCAAACCAAGATTTTTTTTTAGGTAACACAAGAGCCTATGATATCAATCTAATTGTTCTGAAAATGTAACTGCCACTGTTACAAGCGTAAATTGCCGTTTCCGCCTCATTTTCAAGTGGAATCCGCCTCTTTTTCGTACGGGAATGTATATTTCAACAAAGACAATTGTCTCTCAACAATCATCGATTTGGGATGAGTACATGGACAACACAACTGACAAATTGTCTCTCACACATTAATCCCCTTTCATGCGCGGATCCAGAGGGGGGTCAGGGGGTCATGACCCCCTGGAATTTGGCGAAAAAAGGGGTTATCAAAAAGAGTACTGGTTATGCCCCATATAAGCTGTGTCATTCTTCCCTGTGTGCCACGACAAACCATTGTTATATTTAGTCTTTCATGATATGACATGTATCTGCATGAATCCAGGGGTGGTCAGGGGTCTGACCCCCCCTTAAATTTGGCAATAAAAGGGGTTGTAGGGACATTTCATCCACATTTCAATTTTTATGCTCCCCGAAGGAAGAGCATATAGTCGCCGCTTTGTCTGTCCGTCCGTCCTGTCCGTCCGTCATTCCGTCCGTCCGTCCGTCCGTCCGAAGCGATTTCTCCATAACCCTTGGGCCAAATCAAATGAAACTTACCATGTGAACTCCCTATGACAAAATGCCGATGTACTTTTCCCGGATTTTGGATTTGAGGCCTCGTCATGGAAAAAGGGGACTTAAGGTTGAATACAGTTTTTCTCTAATTTCTCCTAGTCTAATGGTCAGAATTTGATGAAATTTCATATTTGAGTAGCAAATCAGATGCCCTTGACAATAAACTATTTAAAATTTGCGTATACAAAATATGTCGTGCAAAAAGGGGGCTTAACATTTGTTAGCTTTATATTAGCTCTGCATGGCATATATTTATTGTGACAATGCCTTATTCGGGGAGCATTGTCCGTCTCTGACGGCTCTTGTTTAAAGTATGGCTTGATGCCAAGATTGGTTATTCTAATGGGTATAAAAGCTATCAGTTTTTTGAAGTCGTTGATGATAAGAGATAAACACGCCTTTAAAATTGAGACAGAAATGACAAATTCTATATACATCTAAACTGTTGTGGACAACAATTTGTTAAATTTTAACACAAAAATACACATTTCTCGCAAACGGCGTAATGTTTTGGCATGAAATTTTTAGAATTTTCATAAGAAAATATGCTTATAAAAGTGAAATTTATGAGAAAAATTCTGAAATGTCACTTTAAAGATCAGTACCCCCCCCCCCCCCCATCCCCTCCCCCGGGAAAAATACATGGATCCGCGCTTGCCTTCCCATGCATCAATTAGAAAGAAACACAAAACAAAAACAAACCAAAGCAAAATGCTCAGAAGTATTTGTTTAAATTTTTATGCGCTGCTGAAGATTTTCATACACATACCGTATACAGGTATGTAACCTTCTACATCTGTCTGTATGTACATAACACATCTCCCTACATTTATGGTCTGAATTGGATGAAATATTCACAGAATGTACCTAATCAGATCATTAACATTGTTTTGGGTTTTGCCATATTGTGCTGCATCATAGAAAACAAGGACTTAGTACAAAAAATGGCATATCGCTGTTGGGGAGTCAAAACTTCGTAACTACAGCTTGAATAAGCTGGAGTTACGAGGTTTTGACTCCCCACCGACGATATATTATGACTGATGCACTCATGATTTGTTTAATATATCACTAACTTTATATTTATCTTTCCCCAGGACTGACAGAGGATGTGAATGTTAACTGTATCTCAACATTTGAGGGCGTGTATCAGTTCACATATGAGGTTGATTACGGCGGTGGTGGTATTTGTGACAACCAGGACAGTCAAATTCGAGCCTGTCAGGATCCAGGTTCAGCCTATGTCGATAATCAGGTGTTCAGGATGCAGTATGCGAAATGTAGGGATGTAGAGACGTCACAGAATAAACGTAAGATTTAAACATTTCTTTAGCCTATCAACCCTGGTGCTTATCCCAGAATATTTTGGCTTTGGCAGGCAATAGTTCTGTCAGAATGATCAAATTTCCAGATGCTTTTGTTATTAAAAATAAAACTTATGTTAAAAAATAGTTTATAAGTAATCAAAAAGTATTACAGTATTCAGATGTATCTGATTGTTTCATAATATAGTCTTCATTTCAAATTATACAATAACCATTTGCCAAGGTGACATAAAATCTTAAATGCATTTCACTTCTTGTCAATAAATGTTTCATTGTTATTGCATTTAACTACCAAACAAATGATCATGATATGTTTTGTTTATCTTTCATAATTATGCAAACCCCCAACTCATTTGAATAGTTAGACTTAGTTGTTGATAAAATTTTCAAAATGAATATAAATATTTTTCTTTTCAGAGATTCGGTATCAATGTTATGGTACATGGTTTGCTGTACGAGGGGGTATAGGTTATACATACGCCGCCATCTCCGATACAGTTGAGAAAGATCCCAGAGAAAGATTTAAATGTCTGGTAAGTTTTCAATTACTTTAATTTTCTCTTCAAACTCTGATTCAAATGTTTATACTCTTAACCCAATCTAAATCCAAAGCCTATGTTGTGGGTACTCATTTGAATTGTCTTGGCAAGACAATTCCAATGAGTACCCATGGCATAAGGTTTGATCAATTTATGACAGTTAGCTTTTTAGGTCTCATGACTGAAGGTCATGGTGACCTATTGCGACCATGATTTGTGCGTCGTTGTCCGTCGTGCGTTAACTTTTAACATTTTCGACTTCTTCTTGAGAACCATTTGACAGATTTCGACCATATTTGGCAGGAAGTATCCCAATGGGAAACTGCTTCAGGTTTGTACAAATCATGTAGTTATCTCCCCTTTGGGCCCCATAAGGGGCCAAAAAGGGGGTAAATAGGGTACATCTTAAAAAATCTTCTTCTCATGAACCGGCTGTTGTCTTGGATTCACATTTGGTATTTAGAGTCTTTAGGACAAGGACTACAGAGTTTTTATAAGAGAAAAAAAATATGTCAAGAAATGGCCGTGCTTGTGGGGTAGGGGGTACATCTTAAAAAAATCTTCTTGTGAACCGGCTGATGGATTGGATTCATCTTTGGTTTTTAAGAGTGTCTAGTGCAAGGACTTTAAAGTTTGTACAAGAAAATGAAATCTGTTTAAAATGGCCATGCTGGGTAGATCTATATCTTTCAATATACTTGTGGTGATATTATAATTATACTTTAACTGTAATTACGAGGGTTGTCCCAATAAATCGTAGACACTTTAAATAACTTATCTTTTTGACATCGCACAATGTTTATATTTTGTGTGAATATAGTTTGTCCATTTTCGAATTAATCTTAACCAGTTGTACTTAAAATTACTTCATTCATATGCCCTTTTAGTCGGTTACGTCAAGCGCGTAATTGTCATGCGGCGCACGTAAAAAAATGTGTCTTTTCTGCTCGTTGTACCTGGTAAATTGGTGTGACTTAAAACATTGGTTCCTATTTCTGGTCTAAAACGTTTATGTAACCGCATTGAGCAAATAATGTCTTTTAGTTGTGCCAAATTTCAAAGCATTGACGTCATTTATTTTCCAACTAAGATATCGTAAGCGAAAATGCATAACAATTTCATAGACGTAAAACGACGGTTTTTGTGAAAACGGCGGCGCACTGTAAAGTTGTCCTCTGTTAGGTAAAGAGAGCAGTATGGCACATAGGACTCTTTAATGAAAATGAAACAAATAAAAATATTTAGCCTTGTGTCCAGGGTACATGCATGGACCTTTTTTCAAAGAGACATTTCGATGTTGCTTCTCGGAGAAGGCCGATTTTACGAAGAAAACAAGCCTGAAATAATACAGAAGACTTCACTCACTAGAAAAAACGGCAAACGGTATAGGGGATGGCGAACGAAACGGACATTTAGATGATAAATGTTCAAAAATGTATTTGAATGCTTTCAACAGTACAAGTACCTGATTGATGTGTATAATGTTCAATTATCACACAAGAAAATTAGATTCGGATGGAACATTTGGGCCATTTATGTGTTCATGTCCCGGTGAAAATGTGACGTTATCATTATATGACGTTGTGACGTGCGCCGCGGATCGGTGTATGCCTTTGCTAAAAATTATATATATTTTGTATGAAATAAGCATTCCATTTGATTTTTTGTCAAAGTGGTGTCAACATGTGTGGGCCTAATCTATCGAAAAAATAAAAATATCTATCGAGCGGTTTTTGTTTTATAGAACCTGTCTACGATTTACTGGGACAACCCTCGTATATGTTTTTTCTGCTCATTTGATTCAGGCCTCTGGGCCTCTTGTTTTAAAAGCCTTAACTCACTCTATTCTGTAGCTCTGTTTCTTGTATTGCTTTGAAAATATCAGTCTGCACAATTATATATCCCAATACTATTACTCCTACTTTGGATATCCATCACTCATCTTGTTTGATGCTTATAATTTAGCAAGAGTGATCTTTCAACTGATATGTCAAATGTTTGTAAAAACTAATAAATTCAATAATAAATGCTAGATATGAGTTGATAAAGATGACATAGAAGTGTTTATTAACTTATTATTTACTTATAAAAGGTATCTCAATCCAGAATTCTGGCACAGAATGTTACATGTATTATGATATTTGCAGATGACCTTGAAGAATCAGAAAGATGCCACCAACAAGATTCGTTGGGTAATGTCCAGATTTGCTGACTGTAGAAAGTTAAACAGTATCTACAATGGACCCGTCAGGCTGGTCCTGACCAGGAGTAAGTTATCTTGTTCTCAGAGTGTTAATAGCTGATAGAAAATTATGTAACTGTTTGACTGATCAGCGGCGGATCCAGACATTCTCAGAAATCCTGGACCAGCCGCAGCTGATTTTGGCCCATGCTTCCTCTAAGAGCTTCCATTGTACATTTCAATTTTTCACAAAATTAGAGAATATACTTCTATAAGGGATATTTTTGTATTTGATACGAATAACAAATTTTGTATAATTACACTATGATCTTAGAAAGAGTGTCTGTAAGTCAATCACATAGTTTCATTTACTTAAGCGTCACCTTGTAAAGTTACAAATAGCGTATTCTTGATTCTTACATGAAGGCTGTGTAAGTGGTAATGCAGGGTTCAACATTAACCGGTGCCCGACAGACATTGACTGCCTTCTTCTTGGTCAGGGCTAGTTAGATCCCCAAGATGCAAGACCCACTGGTCAGCCTCATTTCAAATCGCAGTCACTGTTACCATAATGAAAACATGGTATATGTGACACAAAAAGAACATGGGCCATTCAAATTTTCATTCATTTGTGATTCAAAACTTGTCTTTTAGCTTATTTAAGGATTATTGTTGTTTACACCTTTTCCCTATTATCCAACTATTTGGTCAGGACCAGTTTATATCTGGTCAGGGCTAGCAGCATCTGGCAGTAACTAGCCGGACTGTCTGGTAATCAAAAAAGTTATTGTTGGACCCTGGGTAATGTGGCTTATTTATTTTTATTTCAGTTCCGCCATCAACGACCTACCTCTCTCCGCAATGCAGTTTACCGAGAAACTTGACGGGTAAATGGTTGACCCAGGGTGTCCAGTACCAGTCTAACATACAGATTAACGAGACACACATCTACTTCTATACACCAATCAATGAATTTGAGTACCAGGAGACGTACTATTCATGTCAACAGTCGCAGGGAACCAGATATCTCATGACGAAAGTTGTCGTTGGGCGTTGGTAAGTTGTGTGTAATAATGCGTGAAATCTAGACTCTATCAAAGAACGTCTATTTGATATTGATATGTTCCCAAAAATATTTTTGGAATTGATGAGACACACATCTACTTCTATACACCAATCAATGAGTTTGAGTATCAGGAAACATACTATTCATGTCAACAGTCACAGGGTACATGATATCTCATGACTAAAGTTGTTGTCGGGCGATGGTAGGTCATCTAGACCTTTCTCAAACAGCAAAAAAAATAATTTGAAAGCTAGACTCTATTGTTATGATGAGATGAGAAAAGATCTTGTTTGGTAAAGGATTAAGACGTTTGAATTTGTTTCCCTATATCAAACAATTGTTGCTATTCTTGAGAAATGTTTCATTCACATATCATTTTCCAAATTATTGATGAATATGGTTTAAACTTCAGCAGTCAACTTCATAGTGGAGTGAATGCCTTTGAGAACATTATCTTGAAAGAGGAAAGCTGTCAAATGCCATTCTTTAAAATCACTTTGATTTTAGTGTTTACAAAAGATAAACAAATCTGCTATGAAAAGTTGTGTATCTTAACTAATAAGCATCAGGCAGGGGTTTTCCTAAGCTTTCTGTGCCTCCATTTTCAGAGGCATTCCCATAGCAAAAGGCTGTGTTCCCAAAGCATTTTTTTTCCATTTTTCCCAATCTATTGAAAATGTTTAATTTGTCATTGAAAAATGAGTGTTTCACTTTTTTAGCCCAAATTGAGCTATTTTGTGCTTTAGAAATTTCCCAATTAGGCCAGACTCCTTTTCCCAAAATGGCTAGGAAAACCCCTGGCATAATTTATCTTCAATTTGTTGACCCCTGTTGAATTTTTGAAGCAATGAAATGTAAGTTTTGCACATGTGTATGTTAATGTTTGTTTTCAGTGAGGTAGACTTTACCTGCTTTGACATTGTATCCAGACATCACAGTATAGTGAGGTACAGAGTAGGTGAGTAATTAGATTGAAACTTTTTACCTTGTTTTTAGTTAGTAAAGTGGTCTGCAATTAGTGGAATTAAGAGAGTCTTTACTTTTTCAAAGCACTTGAAAAAGTATCTTCAGTGTAATTTGCAAATAGACATCACATGACCAATGGATGATTCAAGCTTTGCAGTTTTTGTCATGATTCTTATTAGAATGCTAAACCGTAATATTACTGAGTCTCATATATCCATTACTTATTGTGCATTTTCAATTGTACAGGAAATGAGATACATGTAATTTGTAAGAGTTTTGAAAATGCATTTTGACCAAACATGATAACAATATGACTGTGTTCGCAGGTAAACCGTATCAATATCAGACCACGCTACAACAAACTGATCCTAAAGGTTTCTTGACTCGGACATTCAGGGAGGCGTGCAGTTGGACAGCCTTCACATTCAACAGGGATGATTACAAATGGAAATATGAAACTATGATCTGTGAGTATGCCGCTCTTTTATGGTGAAAGACTAAATTATTAGCTCACCTGAGCACAAAGTGCTCAAGGTGAGCTATTGTGGTCGCTCACCGTCCGTCGTCCGTCCGTCCGTCCGTCCACAATTTCTTTAAACATCTTCTCCTCCAGAACCATTAGGCCAATTGTGACCAAACTTGGCAGGAATGTTCCTGAGGTGACCCTTTTCAAAACTTGTTCACAAATTTTTGATTCGTCAAAGAATGTGGGCGTGGCAGGGCGGGGCTTATAAATCGTAAGAAAATTCTTTAAAAATCAACCATTGGGCCAATTTGAACCAAACTTGGCAGGAATGTTCTTTTAGTGACTCTTTTGGTAATTTGTCCACAAATTTTAAGATTTGTCAAAAAATGTGGGTGTGGCAGTGTCAGACTTTAGAAATCCTAAGAAAATTCTTTAAAAAATCAAACAGGTAACATATGGTTAGTGGGAGTCAAAACCTCGTAACTACAGCTTGACAAAGCTGGAGTTATGAGGTTTTGATCCCCCACTGGGGAAATGTCTAATCCTATTGAATAAACAAAAGACCGGAATTGTTTACACAAACTCCGCCAGAATGGGGAGCTGCATGTAAAAGGGGGTAGATACATTCTATTTGTTATTTAAGCTATCCTTTGTTGTTGGTACTCATTTAGATAGTTTTGATTAGATCATTCAAATGAATACCCACATCACAGGGTTTGATAAACATTGAAAGATATTTTGCAATTTAGAAATCCCTTAACCTCTCCTATTTGAATCTCTAGTCTTTGGATTTATAATCAGACATGCTTCTATTTTGCAACTAATATATTCTCTTTAACTCTTTACCAAATCATTATAGAATTAATTATTTTGCAATGAAAAAAGGGCCCTGTGTTGTTGATTCTTGGGGTTTATATAGGGGTTAAGATCTCTAACATTTTGATCTTTGACTTGGAAAACCTTTTCATCTCAAAACGGTATTTTTTCATAGGGCCCTATGTTGTTGATTCTTGGGGTTTATATGGGGTGAACTCTGTTGATAATTGGAACCTTCTCATTGATATCATGGGAAAAGGGGCCTGAAAGACAAAATTCTTGTTAGCATTGTACAGGCTACAATTTTGGCCCAATGTTCATAAAAATTGTTCAGAATGTTTGTGTAGTCACAGAGAATTGGAATATTGAATATTCCTTTGGATACCATGGGAAAAGGTGCCATAATGACAAAATCTGTGTTGGCACTTTAGAGGCCATAATTTTGGCCTAATCTTTGTTAAAATTGATCAAAATATTTGTCTAATCACAAGGATAAAGCTTATCAACAATCTGAATGTTCCATTTTGATATCATGGGAAAAGGGGCCTTTATGACAAAATCTTGTTAACACTCTAGAGGCAAAAATTTTGGTCCAATCTTCATGAAACTTGTGTTTGTCTAGTCACACCAATGAACTCTGAGGAAAATAGGAATGTTCTATGGGATAGCATGGGAAAATGGGCCTTAATGACAAAATCCTTGTTAGCGCTATAGAGACAATAATTTTGGCTCAATATTCATGAAATTTAGTCAGATTATTTCTCTAGTCACAAGGATTAAGCCCATTGACAGTGGGAATGTTCTGTTGGATGTCATGGAAAAGGGGCCTTAAAGACAAAATCCTTGTTGGTAATGTAGATGCTGCAATTTTTGTCCTATCTTCATGAAACATGTTCAGAATGTTTGTCTAGTCACAAGGATGAAGACTATTGAAAAATATAATGCTCTTTTGGATATCATGGGACAGGATGCTATCATTTCTCACCTTGTGAATCTCAGTTCAGGTGAGCGATTAAGGACCATCATGGTCCTCTTGTTAGATAAAATAGTCAGGTATCTCTTCAATAAATATTATTTTTCAAGCCTGGAGTGGGAGGGGGGGTACTTAAACTTGTCCTAAATACAAGTACACTTTCTAACACATGTTAATATGCCCAACATACATTAAGTATATTGTCGTAAATGCAAAACCTCGTATCTCGTTTTTGGAAAATTTTAAAGGGGAGGGGAAAAAGTGTAATAACTTTCCCAAACTGAAATGTTTTACTTGAAATTTGGACATATTGTTCACAAATGATTTGATCAGTAAAAATACCTAAAAACCGGCAAGAACGGTCTTTAATTGGGCACACAAGTTTGTACTTTGAAAATTGCAAGAATCGACATATCAGGTTTTGCATTTACACCGAAGATATAAACATCAGTCTATTGTATTTGTAAAATGATTAGATTTATATATGGGTTGTTAGTGTATTGACCTTAAGTTGTTGAATTCATTACAGTAAACCCACCCTCCCCGGTACCCTGCCCTATCGCTGGTCGCTACAGTTTCCAGCAGTATGCGGTGACGCCACTAGAGAAGTATCAGACGCGTATCCGTGGTGTGACGGAGAAGCCGAGGGTGCAGGTGGCGTGTCGTAACTGGGTGACGGAGTTCAAGTCCTGCAGTGACACGATGACTCGTATACAGATAGATGCGGAGTACTGTGAGTCTGTAGATTACAGGGGAAGGCCTATTGGAGAATATGGTAGGTTCAGCAAGAAAAACAATTATTGTCTTAATAGAAAGAATTGCTTTTTATACGCCGCCGGAGGCGGACGTATATTGGCGTCATCTTCTCCGTCTGTCCGTCCGTCCGTCCGTCCGTCCATCCGTCCGTCCATCCGTCCGTCCGTCCACTTTTCTTGTCAACGCAACTCCTCCTAAGTTTCTGGCTGGATCTTCTTGAAACTTGGTCAATGTTATCACCTCAATTGGTAGATGTGCATGAAGGAAGGATTTTATGGTTCATCGATTTTTGCCTGAGTTATGCCCCTTAAAAACTTAGTCTCTGGGGCTTATTGAAATTGCAGCCTTGTCAACGCAACTCCTCCTAAGTTTCTGGCTGGATCATAATGAAACTTGGTCAATGTTATCACCTCAATTGGTAGATGTGCATGAAGGAAGGATTTTATGGTTCGTCGATTTTTGCCTGAGTTATGCCCCTTAAAAACTTAGTCTCTGGGGCTAATTGAAATTGCAGCCTTGTCAACGCAACTCCTCCTAAGTTTCTGGCTGGATCATAATGAAACTTGGTGGATGTTATTACCTTAATTGGTAGATGTGCATGAAGTAAGGATTTTATGGTTCATTGATTTTTGCCTGAATTATGCCCCTTTCAATCTTAGTCTCTGGGGCTTAATGATATTTTAGCCTCGTGAACGCAATTCCTTCCAGGTTTTTCACTGGATATTTATAAAAACCTTTTTGTGAACACAATTTTTTACAGGTTTTTCAGTGAAAATTTATAAATCCTTGTCAATGTCATTTTTTGTCTCAAGTTTTATAAGTGGCGGCGTATATTGTGACGATGGCACTCTTGTTTACCTTCGACTATTTATGTTTGAAAAGGTATAAGCTGCATGTTTCAAATGTCTTTCTATGCCCACAGATCAATAGATTGGTGGGCATATGTATTTTGCTCTGTTCTTTATTTTTCTGTTTGACACAGATCTACTTTAACAGCAATGTAATGTCCCACATTGTGATGTCGAGGTCAAGGTTTTCAGTCAGTGAAGTTCAAATTTCAAAGGCTATCATAAAAAAAATCTTTTCAGGAACATTTGGGTTTCACAAACAAATTTGCTATCTAGTTCATGTAATAATAAAACATTTCATGAAAGGGTTAAAGTATTTGTTCAGTGCTCTACAGTATTCTCAATTTTTATACAGATGAGCCTGACAACATCCTGACATGTGTTGGATTCTGGATGGAAGATATGAAATCTTATCTTGTGACCTGGGATGAGGAAGATGCTGTGTCTAGCTACAGATGTTGGGTAAGTGTTGTATGAAATCCTATAGATATGAAATCTTCAAAATATGAAATCCTAAACAATCAGAGAGATATGAAATCTTATCTAGTGACCTGGGATGAGGAAGATGCTGTATCTAGCTACAGATGTTGGGTAAGTGTTGTATCAAATCATGTAAATATGAAATCTTGAATAATCATATGAAGATATGAAATCTTATCTAGTGACCTGGGATGAGGAAGATGCTGTGTCTAGCTACAGATGCTGGGTAAGTGTTGTATGAAATCCTATAGATATGAAATCTTCAAAATATGAAATCCTAAACAATCAGAGAGATATGAAATCTTATCTAGTGACCTGGGATGAGGAAGATGCTGTGTCTAGCTACAGATGTTGGGTATGTGTTGTATGAAATCCTGTAGATATGAAATCTTTTGGATATGAAATCTTCAATCATCAGATGAAGATATGAAATCTTATCTAGTGACCTGGGATGAAGGGGATGCTGTATCTAGCTACAGATGCTGGGTAAGTGTTGTGTGAAATCCTGTAGATATGAAATCCTGAATAGTCAGGTATCTAGCAACAGCTGCTGGCAAAGTTTGCAATAGGAATCTCTTAACTAAAATAAAAGACTTGCTAAAATTTTAGATAAAAAAAATGTATGAAAGCATTATACTTTTGTATTTTAATAACTTGTTGCTCTAAAACATGCAAGTATTTTTGTTTGTAAATTTTATGTTATCCTTAGATAAAAAAGTAAATCTTTGTATGAAAAGAATTATTTAGTTGTTTTATTTCTGAATGTCCTTTTTATCAACCATCAGAAAAAGGTTTTCTTTGCATATGTATTTGTGTGACCATGGTCCTAGGCCTATGAATAGATTGGTTTATAAGATTTCATACTCTATATTGTAGGTATATGAGAGGAAGAGTTGGACTGGAGTTTACATGTCACGAGCACAGAACGCCCGATGTTCACGTGAACAAGACGCACAATCATACCAGATAGATGGGACAGGCCTAGCTCTCGATCTACAGGAAAATGAGCGACTATGTAAGTTTAAGGATATTAATTTTCATTATATTGTTTTATTTTCAACAAAATCTTTGAACTGCAGCTAAATACAAGCTACAGTTACAAGGTTTTTGGAGAAAAGCAACGATATGATCTTTCCTAAGAATGTAGGTTTAGCCTGGGAATATGCAATGTAATAACTTTGTCTCATTTGTTGTTAAGATATAGTTTGGATATTAATTTCTGAATTTAGAATTTCAAGTCAATTTTGAAATTACCAATCAAAAATTTTGTTACCAACAGAAAGAGCAAGGACTTCTTCATGAAAAGATAAAGGTATTTCCATGGCAAAATTGTGTTCAGTCTCACACATGTTTAGATACACATGAAACACTAAGAAATGATCTGGACTAGGCATTATAACCCATTTGCATGATACTGTATGAAAAGAGAAACAGAATCGCTATGGTTCAAATTCAGTGAGAATGATCTGTAGATGACTATACAATTCTTTTTATTCATAACTCTGACTTTAATATTGACTTCTCTCCATTACAGTCGATGATTGTCCCCAGAGGTTTGACCCCGGATCTGACCCCTACAGTAAACCCATCACATTATGGGTGTTGAGTGGCACACCCACCCTGTCCTCGTGTATATATCTCATCACAGCCATGATAGTACTTGTATATAAACTACACTTATAGACCGGACCATACAGAAACCTGTGATCTGTTTGTAAATGTGACCCGTCATGCTAAAAAGGACCTTATGGGAAGCCCATCAAATCATATTCGGCAAGATATATTAGACTCAGCAAAGGTTAACCAGATGTCAAATTTGGAAAATGAAGAAGATGATGTAGATAGGGGAAACATTCTACTATTAAAAAAAATAGATTAGGGCAAAAAGCTGCGGTCCTAGTCAAGCTGCACGGACTGTGCAGACAGACTAGAGTTGATACTTTTCACACTGCCCATGAGGACACTTTTATCGTGACTGATCACAATTATTTGTATATAATGGAAATGTATAAGATACAGAATGTGTACTACAATAAGATTATAAGACATGAACCTTTTCCCAAACAATGAAATATTAAAACAGTCCAATATGAAAGGAGTTGCACACAACAAAATGATTGATATCAAAAGTAGCAAATGGGAATACATGTAGTTCAGTGCAGAATATATTGAGGCAAAATGAGAAAATTCTGGTTATCGACATTTTCTTCTTTTGTTTCAATGTTTTCTTAGGCTGTTTCTGTTTTCGACATCAAAACCAGATCTTGTTTGGGAACAGGTTAAATGAAAATGGAAAGTGTGTAGTGAATGCTTATCGCTGCTTTTCAACTAAAAAACTCGTAACTGCAGGTTGAAACAAGCTGCAGTTATGAGGTTTTTGTTGAAAAGCATCCATATTTGCTATCAACAGTCTTGCAATTATGCATTGGCTCAGTACAAAACTATTATTTCTGTCTAAGGAAACATTTGTACAATCAATAGATAAAATTTTACACTGACAAAAAATAAAACTTTATTCATGTTTTTGAATCCAAGATCTGGTACATTTAGTGTCTTGAAGGTTGGTGATAGAACTGGACACATATGGCTTATAAGCATGGTCTAAGTTGCTTTGTATTAATAGTGTCATGAATCAATTTGAAATTATTTTTAAAGGATGCTTTAACACTTTTTGGTTACATTTAGAATGCTGTAACTTCAACTTAAAGCTGAAGTTTCATCATTTATAATGTATCAGATGATATATCTAAAAGCTAAGCTGCATATTTATAGTCTCTACTAAAATAGTGTTGAGAATGTTGAATCCAATTATCAAAAACACAAACCTGCCTGAGATTGCTACATATGTACATTTTCACAGATAATATTAACCAATGACTTTGTACATAGTATATTATACAGCAATCATGTAATTGTAAATGAGATGTTATATGGACTTTTGACTGTAAACATTCCTTTGTAAATATTGTATCTATATTTTGTATTTCTTTTTACATACATAGCTTTCATTCCATGCCATAGTTAAGTTTTCATCTGCAATGCTGTTAAACATTATCATCATCGTCATCACCATCACTATCATTTTTGTAATCACAGAATCAGGGAAAGAAAATTTAAACGCAATTTAAACTAGTATCATTTAAAACATCATCTAAATGAAGTTATATTTATGTCGAACTTAAAATTTGCTATAAAACAAAACACTGACTCTTGGAATTTGAAGGGGAAAGGAAAAAAAGTTCAGTACCAATTTCCTTTTCCTTCCATTTTCAAGACCTTTGTTTAAACAGTGAATGATTAATAAATCATACTAAAGTTTCGTCCCAAATTCATCCTAAGGTTAATAAGCCATATCGTCGCTTTTCAGCAAAAAACAAGTAACTGCAGCTAACTGCAGTTAGTTCCGTGTTTTTTGTTAAAAAGTACTAGTAGTATATTCCACCAGTTTTATACTCTGTGACTTTGTAATTGCATTCTACTTATGGAACTAAAACACATTGCTTTACTTGCAGGTACAACATATTTGTCGATCACTATATCCATTTTTAAAAATGTGAGTGCGAATTGGCGACATAGTTTTGCATTCTCAAATGAGCATGATGTTAAGGTAGTACACCGCTATTGAGATTCACGCGACATCGGACTTTTTCGAGTGAAATCGTTAACGCTTGTTACATATCTGAACCTATTCGGAAGGGGTCGGAAACATCCGGCTGTGGGACGTTTCACCACCGATTGTTTTTTACGTCGCCAGAATAATTTCGATGTCACATGAATCTCATTTGGGGTGATCTACCTTAATTCAAAATACAAGATACATTTAGATCTATGCTCGAATATACTTTACCGACTATGTCCGAGACCAGTTAATATTCGTTCATTATCACGGTGGGGATTGTGCATGCTGGGATGGATAACGAATACGGACAAAAATAATCTCGAATCTTGTCAAATATTTTGCAATAACTCCTTTATTTCCTTGTCGATTTTCAAAAGGTCTGTTGCCTGTACCCCGCCTTGAAAATCCCTTTCCTCGGATACATGGATTTTTTGTGGTATCCTTTTAATTTTTCCAAAAATTGATCCCAACTGACCAGAAAACGAAATGATAACGACTACGGCAAAATAAGCCACGCTTCAGGTAGGAAATTGTGCAATAATTTTCTTATTTCTATGTCAATTTTCAAGCGGTTTGTTGCATGTACCCTGCCTTACTGAGCGCTTTCCTCAGGTGTATTACTTATTTGAAAACTCCCCATATTTTTCCCAAAAAATGATCCCAACTGACCTGAAAAACGACCAGATTTTTTGTCGTTTTTCTGGTCGGTTGGAATCACTTTTCGCAAAAAGTACAAAAATGTTTCGTGTAAAGCATACATCGGAGGAAAGAGCTCAGTAAGGCGGGGTACATGCAACAAACCGTTTTTTAATTGACGCAGAAATAAGGAAGTTATTGCAAAATGTCTTACCTGAAGCGAGGCAAATTTGATTTACCCATCCCAACATGCACAATCCCCACCGTGATTATATTGTAAATATGAAAATCACAATGTACATTCCTCTCTATATTTTATAAACATCAATTTTACTAATAAAACATATTTTTGTACATTAAAGGTTGTTGATTATTGTCTAGCACCCCCCCCCCCCTTCATAGTTGTCGGTATTGCCGTCTGAATTGATGCGATATAAGTCCTAGATTAACGTCATCGGAATGTCAAAATCTCGTAACTACAGCTTGAAAAGGCTCGAGTTAGGAGGCTTTGACCTCCCAACGTCGATAAGGTAATGCTTCACTTAAAAGTTCGTATGTCACCTTCTAAAAACTGGAATATGCGGACAAGGTGGGACTTGAAATAAATTGTGTGGCTGATACCCGAAATATGAATCACATGTTTCTGTAGACCAACCTCCGTTACTTAACCCTTTCCCAAACAAGACCTGGTTTTGACGTCCCAAACAGCAATGGTTCGGGAAAAACATTGAGACAAAAGAAGAAACTGCTGATAACCAGCAGTTTCTCCTTTTGTCTCAATATTTTCTGTGCTATATTTTCCACAAATCTTATCTTTATCCATTTTGTCATTTATGGCAGTTTTTGAGGTGGATCGCCCTAACATTTTGTCGTTTGGGAAAGGGTTAACCAATTACCAGATGGCAACATTTTAGACAAATGTCTAAGTAGGCCTAGTTCAAATTGAAAGATAGTGCGAACGACAATTTCGAATGAATGAAATTTATACTTAAATTGTCTTTTTGGATAGAAAACATTGTGGGACAAGCAATTTCTTCATATTCACAACTTTTCCCAATCCTTTTTAGCGAGCCGGGACTTTTATTAGGCACCATTTATGGCCCGGTCGTCCGTCTGTCCGTCCGTTAGCAATTTCTTGTGTGCACAACCTCTATTATATTCCTTGAACAATGTCGTAGTCTTAAAGCCTTTGCACCGATATAGGGCCATCATGGCCCTCCTTTTTGTTTTTTGTCTGGCTTATCAGCAGCATTTGAAAAACCCGATAGCATTTAAACGTATAAGAATAACCTATATTGAAACCAAAGCATACTTTATAAATGAAATGGGAATAGAATGTCTCTTTAATTCACAATTGGGCGTCAATCAGTTTCACACAACTGTTCCCCAGCAACAAAACTTTTCGAACAAAAACTGTTTCACATGAAGCCAATATGCTGGCCAGATTTGTAAGATTTTTAAAACGTATAAAAATGGCTACACTATAGATGATTTGGACAATCGGGAAAAAAGTAAATAAGATGCAGTGCACACCTCCCGACAGTTATTCTATAGTGATTCTGCCTACACCTACATATAGTTCTGGTAAAAGAATTTTAATACGGAATGGAAATTTATGCGGAACAGATCCATTTGATAAAAAAAATGACTTAGGCTATAAAATAACGCTCACACAGATCAATTTATATACACTGACGTGCATTTAAAGATTGCGGTTGTTTAGAGGGAAATAATGTACACTCATTTAGCACAATAATAGCGTACGTGGTATCAAACTTTACAACCATGTATAAGCTGTAGGCTGTAGTGTGGTTTGAATTGATGGACAAGTACCAAATGCAGACAAAAGATAAACACAATGCCACGAGTCTGCAACTTTTGCCCTCTATTATTTATACGTATAAGCAAACGTCTCTTAATGGTAAACATTAATCAACCTTTCGTTAATACATTTTTTGAAAAATGCATTTTGATATCACATAATGAAAATAATTTGGCTAAATGAGTTTACAATATTTTCCTATCAACAATATTTTTCTGTCACCAAATGCATCCTTTCTTTTGCATGTCAGTATATAAAGGTTGTCTTCCGGTGTATCAATGCTCTATTTTATAGCAGGTAAGCGGATTTAGAAAATCGAATTATTTAACAGAATGTCTGCAACTCATTTCAATCTTTCACATTCTACAATTTTTGTCTGAGAAAGAGTTATGAGAACGTCATACATATCGACGCGTTTCAACAAAAACCTCGTAACTGCAGCAGTTACGAGGTTTATGTTGAAAAGTGACGATATATATATAGTTTATATCTCCAAAATAAATAGAATGTCTGCATCTCATTTCAATAAAGCACGGTCTTCACTTTTGTTGTCTGAGGCAGAGTTATGAGAAAGTGATACATATCGATGCTTTTCAACAAAAACCTCAAAACTGCAGCTTGTTTTAGGCTGCAGTTACGAGGTCTTTGTATAAAAGTGACGATATATGGTTTATGGCTCACAAATTAATAGAATGTCTACATCTCATTTCAATCTAGCGCGATCTACATTTTTATAGTCTGAGAAAGAATTATGAGAGTCATACATATATATTATGCTTTTCAACAAAAAACTCGTAACTGCAGCTTGTTTTAAGCTGCAGTTACGAGGTTTTTGTTGAAAAGCATGGATATATATTTAATAGCTGACAAATCGATTACAACATGATGCCGAGGGATGACTTACACTATATAATAGCGGAGTCACCTAGATCTACCTGATATCTATAGCGACTGTCTTCTGTATACTAGTGTTCTCATTTCACAGGTAAGCTCTTTATCCACGTATTTTAGTCAATGGAAATAATTACAAGTCTGTGCTTACGGAAATTAGATAATGAAAAAGTCTTCCATTCGAATCTTTTTTTTTTCCCAAATTAAAAATGAGAGGATTCTTGAAAATACTCCAAGATATGACAATTTTATCTTAATGGGTAGCCTAAATTGTAATTTTATATTTTTCGCAAAGCAAATTATTGTAATGACCTAAATGCAACATATATAGGCTACGGAATTGATTTTGTTACTTTTATTTAAGATTAAAAATTCTTATGATAGAGATCTAGTGGTATAATGGTTTCTAATTATTTTGTTTCACAAAGAAAAGAAAAAAAAACGAATTTGTTATTCATTTTTATCTACATATTTTAATTCGACAATTAAAAAGTCACTACAAATGGTAGGTTATACCGGTATTTAACTTGGTGAGGCTCATTTGATGATCATGTTGACTGTTGGTTGCTTTCAAATAATACACAGGTCTCGATTAATGACCTGACAGAGTATCTCCATCTATTAGCTAGAGATGCTCCGCCAGGTCCTTTATCGTGAGCTATACGAGTATATTATAGGTATGAATATATTTCTGCATTTCTGCATTCTTGATAGCGTTTCAATTGGTATGTCTATAGAATAAAGTCTTTACAAATAAAAGATGTCGATCAAGGTTTTGTCCACCACAGAAGATACCGAACGGGCCTGTGGTGCTCTGTACCAGGTCCAGGTTGATCTATATCTTTAAGATAAATATTAAGGGGGAATGCTCCAGTTTTTCGGAACACTCGGTCTTTACTGTAGTAAATTAAATGTTTCGTACCGATATGTTTCGCTACCATATTTTCAATAATATTATACATCATTACAATTTACCATTTTCGACAGTAAAAATGTATTTATTATGCGAAACTAATTTCCTCAAGATGGAAATCGATTATTTAGAGCAAGACAGTCGTAAGTGTGTGTGCAGTTACCACCAGTTTGCGTCATTTTATTCATGTGTGGCTGATAAAAAAATCCTGTAATTCACTAATAAGTGCGCTGACCTATACATTTTCTTTTTGAATTATTACCAGGACATGTTGCTTAATACAATGAGGGAGTTTCATCAAATTAGAACCTGAAATATTTCCAAAAATATGCAAATTTTGACATAAAACACTCCAGCTTCGTTGATCTAGCCGAACACATGAGCATGCTGTTTTATACATTTATGCGTTTATAGAAGCACATATTTAGAGTTTTCTGTTCTTATGAAATGTAAGACGTTACTTTAAATCCATTTTCCGGACTAAACGATGAATATACATCATTTTAATAGCATTTTAGTGACCTTGGATAGGCGCAAGAAATTGTGCCTTTTTTTCAATGTAGGGGTATGTGATACGAATACCTATAAAATTAAAACAAGATCGCTGACCATCCATTTTTATTTTATTTTTCAATTGGTAATAACATGTAATTTCAACATACAAAATATAAATAAATTCTATTATTGGGAAAAAAATTAGGAAACTGGAACATTCCCCCCTTAAATAAAAAAAAGTGCTGAGAAGAAGTTTTTGTTTCATTTTTCGTATTTTTCTTTGCTACATTTTGGACATCCAATGCTCAAATTACCGATGTATTTTGAAGTCCGTGGTACCTTTCAGTTTGGATTGTGTTATTTTGTATTATTTCTTTTATTTATTTACATTTAATTATTATTACTTTTCTGGGGGTGGGGTGGTTAATGAGGACGTGCGTTATAAAAAACGAATGGCACGCGCCATTGTTTTATGGTATTTGATTGCATTTTACGACAGAATCTAGGCATACGTACATGCATAAACTGTCATTTAATTTCTCTATTAAGGCTACTTATATTGTAAATTGAGATTAAATTTGTAGGCAGATTTTCATTCTGTCAGACTTCTACGTTGACGATAGTCATGAAATTATGGTTGTCAACTGAGCAGTTCTAGTCGATTGATGTACATTAAAGAACACAATGGATCCTGAACTGTGCGTATGTACAGGCTGATCTGACCCCGGTTTCTCGAAAAAAACCAAAAAAAACACTTAAGTAGCCTACGTTGTCGGCCTCAAATCTGAACACCTTACTCAAATCACACGAAATTCACGTGAACCGGATAGCTCAGTCGGTTACGTCGGAGTCTGTCAATCCAGGGGTCTCGAGTTCGAACCCCGGCTCGGCCAGTATCCATTCTGACATTTGACAAAAGTCATTTGTCTCTCACCAATGGGTGTGAATCATCTATGTGAGAGAGCAGCTGGAGGTTCGGTTTGGATATTGTGGTTGTACTGGTGCGAGAAATACCAGGAACCCACGGTTAGGTGCTCCAGCCGCCGCGATATGATCATAGAAGTTGAAAACGGCGTAAAACCTCAATAAAATAAATAAATAAATAAATCATAAGGGACATTTCATTCCAATTTCAATTTTTTAAAGTATGTCTTGATGCCAAGATTGGTTATTCTAATGATTATAAATACTATTAGTTTTTTGAAGTTGTTGCCAATAAGCGAGAAACACGCATTTAAAGTCAAGACATAATCGATAAATTGCATATAAATCCGAACTGTTGTCCACAACAATTTGTTCAATTTTAACACAAAGATATAAATTTCTCGTAAACGGCGCAATATTTTGGCTTGAAATTTCCAGAATTTTCATAAGGAAATATGCTCTTTCAGAAAAGAATAAAAGTTAAATATATGACAAAAAAATCTGAAATGTCTCTTTTAAAGATTTATGATAATTTACCAATATTCATAAAAGACTTAACTTAGACATCTTACAAATTCACTAAATCTAATACGATAAAATATGACTTTCGTCTCACAAAGGCTTGAGTAGGTCCCACTGAACCAAATAAAGATCAGCAAATGTTGTTGCAAGAGACTTACACGGACTCAGGATTGAGTGGTTTTTTCTTTGATTTTTATGAAGAAAAGTGCCATATAAAATGGCATTGTTTTAAGTGATATTGTTCTTATTTCATATAGCCTAAATTATGGACGGATTGAACCACATAAACCCCCGGACGTTGGCCCGGGCAAACGGACAAATGAACAAGCGTATACCATTAAGACTAAGATCTATGAAGTTTAAATCGTTCAGACGATACAGAAACGTCTTCCCTTTTTTTTTCGAAAACCTTATTCTTTGAATGGTTTTCTTTAGACAGATTAAATCGGGAACCATGAGTGATATGATAGGAGACCACGCCGAGTACCAGCACGCTGTCCGGATATGGAAGGTCGTCCCGCCAATTTTTATCTTCTTCGGAACTCTCGGCAATCTTCTCACCATCATCGTGTTGACCAGACGTAAGAGCAGGAACACATCAACAGCCATCTATCTCACGGCGCTAGCTCTCTCCGACCTCGTGGTGCTGTATACCGGGCTGCTCCGACAGTGGATCAAGTACATGTTTAACAAAGATGTCCGCGATCTGTCTGTACCCGGATGTAAGACCCACGTGTTTCTGGTGTACGTGTTTACACAGTGTTCATCATGGCTGCTGGTCGCTGTGACGTCGGAGAGATTTATCGGGGTGTGGTGTCCACACAAAGTCAAGTCGGGGTGCACCGCGAAGATCGCTTACATCGTAATTGCGGCGATCGTGGGATCTCTGACATTGCTGAACGTCCACTGGTTATACGGAATGGGTGAGTTTAGTTACATTATCAACAACGTGACTTACACGATTGACTGCTATTCTATATATGACGATTATTATGACTTCCTGTCATTTATCTGGCCCTGGATTGACCTCTGTATGTTCTGCTTGATCCCATTCACCGTCCTCTTCGTCGGCAACTTGTCCATCATCCTGAAGGTTGTTTACAGTCGACATAAAACACAGACGAAGATTGCTCCACAGCCAAACTCCACCAACACGAAGCCAAAGAAGGACACCAAGACGTCACAGTTGACCATGATGTTGATGACCTTGAACATTGTGTTCTTTGTGTGTGCGTCACCAATTTCTGTGTACCTGATCGGCGAACCTCATTGGCTGAAAACCATGGACACTACGCATGACTATGCCGTCCTTAACTTATGGTGGGCGATTGTAAATATATTCATGTATACAAACCATACAATAAACTTTATATTGTACTTTCTCAGTGGATCGAGATTCCGTCAAGAAGTGAAAGTTTTATTCTGCGGAGGTCGCACAAGAAGCATATTTGGTGTTACAGCGACCACAAGGGTTGCTATGGACGGACCATCGGTTAGAACCGCACAAACAGACTTTGGCGCTACAGACGCCTAGATTGTGACTATCCGAACACTGTATAGACCATTCTATGTAGACTACAGTGGGTGATAAAATAAGATTTCTATACAGAAAAAAATAAATTGACATTTGATCAACCACTCTATATTCTTCACTGACGCAAAACAAATTGGCGTATACAATAAACGGAGGCTAGAAAGCGCTGATGGGGTGAGTGAAGGTGGTTGGTATCCCCCCCCCCCCTAACTGCCAGGGCCAGGTCTGAAGGGCATCACACAGGAAAATCTTGAAATGTAGATGAGCCGGGATCTGGAAAAACGTCCCTTACAGCATTTTTCAAAATTGAGTTTCAAGATCAACCTGTTGCCAAATACAGTCCGATATGCATCCATGCTGCTCTGCTTAATTTACTAAAGGTCACAAAGAAGCTATTAGAGAACAACGTGGATCCTGATCAGACTGTGCGTATGCACAGGCTGATCTGGATCTATGTTGGGCTCATAAGCATTAAGGGACGTTTTTCCAGATCCTGACTTATATGTATATAGCCATATTGTTATATGTCGTATAGTAGTTAACTTTGTTGGTGATGTGTCTATGCTATTATTCGTAGATATGTAGATCTAGTAGTAAGACTAGCACGCAGTTTAATAAAATTACAAAACATTTTCAACATCGATTTTGTTACCTTTGTTCAAATTGAATATATCGTCGCTTTCAACGGAAACTGCAGTTACGAGTCTACAGGTCAGGAACGGTTTTTATGGAATTTTCTGTATTCCCTCAACTGAACAGAGATGTCAGACAGGAAAAACAAATATTTGAGCCAGGATTTGGAAAAACGTCTCTTATAGCATTTGAGGCAGCCACATTTCAAAACCAGTGTGTGCCTAAGCGAAGACTGGCAGACACATATGCTGCTCTTCTATGATTGCTACAGGCCATAAAGAAGCTATTAGAGAACAACATGGATCCTGATCAGACTGTGCGTATGCACAGGCTGGTCTGGATCCTGGTTGTTCTCAAATGCCATAAAGGACGTTTTCCAGATCCTGGCTCATTTATGTGATGGATCCATTAGATTTCTGTGTATATTAGAGACAATCTTATGATAGGGGATCATCTATGAGATTTAAAACAAATCAGTCCTAGTCGTGCGTACCGTGTAGGCTGACTATAGTTGAAACATATCATTTCTTGGAAAATGTTGATCTAAATATTTTGTAAGCGATACTGTGGATTTGAAAATGTTCATTTTCAAAATTCGATCTATCTGGTAGATTTTTGACGAGTGCGATCTGATTTCATATACTCACACCGTTCATCCAGATACAAAATACACGGATTGGTCTTCCAAACGCGGATGTAAACAATTTTATTTTGAACGGCGGGAGAAAAGAGTGGGTATTTATTATCTTTGATTACAACGAATATCGGCCGAGTTGATTTTTGTGTTACATACGGTGAAAACGTACATAACTTTGCCAATGTTTACCTAAAATCCTGTCTCATAAAATCTATTATTAAGAGAAATATATGCTACTGAATCTGACTTTGATGCACGAAAAGAGAAAAATCTTGGTAAGAATGTCTGTAAATCATTATTAAAGCACATAATTATTGTCAAATTGATGTTTCACGGAGGATCGGGGATCGCTTCAAGTGTTTTCTTTACAAGAACCCATAAAAAGGTACAGAAAAAGAACAAGAACTATTTGAAATTGGGTACTGTCAGTTGCTATGGTGCAACATACCACGGTGCAAATTCTCCAGCAGGTAAAACAAACTCGGACCCATCGATACAACCGACACGGATAATAAAAAACAAATTCCGGTCTTTTTTAAGGAAAATTGGCTGCATCCTTGTTAAAACCAATTTTATATCGTTTAGAGTCAATAGATGTTTGGTTGAAGACCAGTTATGGCTTATTTTGGCTTACTAAAACTAAAAGGCTTGTGGATGAGCACTTTCGACGGTAAAGACATTATAGTAGGCTAAACAATGTTTACATGTTTTATAAAGAGATAGGCGAATATCAGCTGCATATTAACAGATAAGTTGTCTGTGTCTTTGTTTTCAATCTTTAAATTCTAGGATTAAAACCCTCATTATCATCTTGTTTCATTGCAGTTTGATAGTGAGCTCCAAAAGGGTTTCAACTTCGATATTCAAACACCAACTCTATTACGCATGTCTGTCAATTATTACATGTAAACATACGGTATATGGGTGCATTTCTTTCATGAAGATATTGCCAAGAATATTTATCATGATTGTCGCTCTTACTCTTTAGTGTGGGTTGAAGTGAAAGTCTTTATGAAAGGCCCTCTACGACAGCATGTAAAACAAACTATTGAATCTTTTTATGGGAAAGCATATCATTTGAAGGGATTTCTTGCATTTATTTTATTGGTTTTATCCAATAGTCTACATTTGTTTCTAGAAAGGTAGATTATTTACGAAAAAGAAATTATTTTCTGTAATTTTTGTCACCAACAATATTTTCCTTTTATAAAAACGTTCTAGCCTACCTGCCTTTCTGGCATTCTTAATGATAATGCAACAATCATCATGAAACGTTGAGAAACACATATAAATTAGCATATTTTTTATACTCAATACTTTTCTAATATTCCTTTGCTTGATAGATTTTTTGAAGGTTGAAATTCGGATACTCATGTACTGTCCGGATACTCTTCCTTTTGTACTTTCTGTTTCGTGTATATAGGAATGATTTCGGTAGTTGCCAATGTGTAAATACGTAAAAACCAATTTATAGTGGATATTGAGTATTAGAAATTGTCAATAGAATCTTTTTCTATTGTTTCAACACTTTTAAACCCTTTCCCAAATGTCAAAATTTTAGGTAGGTCGACTTCAAAAGCTGCTACATGCGTCCAAATGGTAATAAAATTTACGATTTGTATATATTATAGCAGAGAAAATATTGAGGCATAGGAGAAAATACTGATATCAGCATTTTCCTCTTTTGTCTCAATGTTTTCCCAAACCCTTTTTTCAGGGACGTCAAAACCAGGTCTTGTTTGGGAATGGGTTTAAAGAGTCTGGGTGTCCAATGGAAAAAAGTTCAGACTAATGGCCTACAGGCCTAGCCGACGGCTTTTGAGACATCCGTGAGTCAAGATCAGAAATGAAGCCTTATCAAGATCATGCTGCTCAATCAAATGTAATGAAACAGATTTTAATAATAACACGGATCTAAATCAGACAGCGTAGGTTCATGCTGGACAAGCGCGGATCCAGGCATTTTCCTTAGGGGAACAAGCGTTTTATAAGAATGTTTTACAAAATTGAGAGGGTGTCCGGATCCACAAGGACATGTCTTCTCATTTCAAACAGAAAAGGAGTTTGATCTTGAAACGGATCCCTGGTGGCTTTTGAAAACACCATGGATAAAGATCAGCGCGCAAAATATCCAATACGTCAATCTGTTGCTTATCAAATATTTCTACCATATTTGCGTATCTGGATGGATAACGGTCGATCTGGGAATCAAACTCGAGCTAAACTATTACTTAACACACTTAGATTGGTGGACTCCAAGATTTCTTACTCACACCGTTCATCCAGATACAAAAAACACGGATTGGTCTTCCAAACGCGGATGTGAAAAACAACACCTCGGGAATACACAAGGTAAGAAAACATCAACATATAGCCTTTTAATTGCTGATATATAAAAAGTGTTTGTGCAGAGCTGATGCGAAATGGTTTATCTTGAGGGTGCTGCAGTTTCATAACAAAAGATTTGAGTAAACTATAGATACAAGCGATTTTAAATCGTAAATTACTATTTTCTCGCCTACTTCCCGTTTTGTTTTATATTTGTAGAAGTTATTTACGTCCCTTTTAAGATTATTTCAACCAGAATGAGACGGGACAGTCAGTAGGTGGTGCGAAAGCAGGAGAACCCCAAGAAAAATCACCTGGTACACCCGCAAGCAGAACTTGGCTTCTCTCATATGTGCCTCGTATAGGTCTCAAACACACACAAGACACAGCGGTAACATGATCAAGTGATTGAGGGCGGTAATGAAATATCAGCGCTCTGAACTACTTCTTTAGGAAGGCTTTTGTCTCTGGAATAAATAGAACAAAGATCATTCCAAAACACAGTTTGGTACATAAGATAAAATTCTTAAGCGTGTGATGCAAAGTAAATAACCGACTCTAAAAGTCAACGGGATGCGGTTATAGCACGTTTACTTTATAAAAATCAAGCATTTGTCATTGTACTTTAATTAAAAACGTCATTTTAAGTGTTTTGCACTATTAAACCCGATTTTCGCATCCGAGTTTGTTTTACCCAAATTATGTGAATCATCCGTGGTGTGTGGTATCAACATCCGTGGTAAGTTGTACCTTGAAGCAAACTAGGCTAATTTTTAAACATGGCTTTAGACACCCAAAATTTATTTTTCCAGTTTGATGAATGGTATAGATTTGTTCCATAGATGTCGAAAACTTATTTCGAAGAGATATTTGCTCGAAACCAGTTAAATAATTTCTGCAAATATAAAACAAAACGGGAAGTAGGCGAGAAAATAGTGATTTACGATTTAAAATCGCTTGTATCTATAGTTTACTCAAATCTTTTGTTATGAAACTGCAGCACCCTCAAGATAAACCATTTTGCATCAGCTCTGCACAAACACTTTTTACATTGCGGCAATTAAAAGGCTATATGTTGATGTTTTCTTACCTTGTGTGATCCTACGCTGTTGATTTTCAAATCCGCGTTTGGAAGACCAATCCGTGTATTTTGTATCTGGATGAACGGTGTGATACTAGTATCAGTTTAATGGACATCTCGGATAGCTCATATTCGTGTGACAGATCACAATTAGGCTATGAACAGCAATTTGCATCTGAAGCCAAATTGTCGAATAATTTTCACCTTGCATGCTATTTCTATTGACGTCATTTTCCACTTTCATAACAATGAAGATTTTAAGTGTTTATTTTTGAAAGTTGCGAAAACGTCAAAATGGTAAGTTTGAAGCTACATTTTGACGCTGATAAAAATGTATTCCTTTTGGACATTTAGGCACAGATAATATTGGGAGAATGCGAAAATGCTGATTATCAACATTTTCTTTTTACCCTCATTGAAATGGTAAACAAATTTAAGCAAAATATTTCTAACTGATACATTAAAGCGTGGGTTAAAACCGAAAATAAGGTAACTACAGGTTGAATAAAATGTAATTACGGCACCGACGCTATGCTTTGTCATGTTTTCTATCCATTATTATGCGCCAAACACTTGCAACTTCGTCGTACGCCTCGTCTTTTTCTGTGACAACGGAAATCTACGAGAGTAAAAATCCGGATGATCTGGTCAATATATGTTGCCACGGATGAGAACGAAGTTACACGAAGTGTACTTGACCAATAGGCCTATCTTATGACGGGTGGTTGACACTAATACATAATAGGACACGATTTTATCTAGTTAACCGTGGCGTAATTTCGGACAAACAAAAATCTGTCCGTCAGTGTTGTTATAAAATCCCGTAACCACGGCTTGAATCAAGCCGTAGTTACGGGATTTTATAACAATGCTGACGGTTTATCAAAACATAACGTGAAACCAAGTTAATTTAAGCACAAAAATCATTGCTATTCTGACTTTGACTCCCTACCCAAATTATCATTCGGTACACCTGGGTTGTTGTCGTGCACAGAATCCTCTATATGTTTTTGTTGGTATGAAGTTTGTCGCCTAAGACCTTTTTCTATTCACGAACGGACACGATCTGTTTTATGTCACTAATAGGAAAGATTTTTACAGCATTGAGACTGGAGAAGAAAATGATGATAATTAACATTTTCTATTTTTGCATGAACATTTTCTGAGATATAGCGACCAGTAGCCTATCTTTAGCAGCATTCATTTTGTCGTCGGTATCAGCTTTCAAATAGGAATTAATTACATTCTTACTGATTGGAAATGTATACCAGAAGAAGTGTATGATATGAATTTCATCTATGAAGTTTGAGAATGGCCATGGCGTCATTCATGTTTCCATTGTTACAGTCTAGTGTCTCACAAGGTGTGATTCAACCTGAAGTCGCGAAATTAAATTACCAACTAACCACAGGGAAAGAGGTCAACATAACTTCAAGAGGAAAGAAAGAAAAGTAGTTGAATGGAACTGTAATTAAAACACTGATGGAAGCCTAAATAAAAACCCTGAAACTTTACTGATACAAAAAAGGAAATTTACTTTTTTGTGTTTTCCAGTGCTTTTTCTAACAAACACGCCAAAACCAGGGATAGGTTGTGAAAGAATAACGTTATATTATGTAAAGCCTTATAGCAACATTAGCGCTATGATATAATTTTAAGATTATTAAACACTATTAACGACTTCTATATGAATGTGACGCGTCACGCTAAAAGGGACCTTATCCGAACACATAAAAATCCAAATTTTAACAAACTTGTGTGGAGGTGTCCCAGGTCAACCAGTAACTGTATTCGAAAAATGAACATAAAGTAAGATAGGGAAAACATTTCCGGATTTAGAAAATTACATAAAAGTGAAAAGTGTCGGCCCTAGTCTGGCTGCGCGGACTGCGCTGACTGACCAGGGTCGATATTTTTCACACTTCCAATAAGATCCCTTTTAGCGTTATGGATCACATATATAGATGGCAATATTCTATTCGGAGATGATACAGCAAGATTTTTCTGCGGCCATATGATGCAATTTATAGATTGTTGTTTGAAGTAACTCACGAGACACTATTTCAAATGAAACACGCTTAAGGCTACCTGTTACATTCAAACACCTTGTCTACCACGAATTCCCTAACAAACCTGGTTTTGGCGAGCCCAACAGAAAGACTGAAGGGATTTGGAAACATTGAGACAAGATAAGAAAATGTTGATAATCAGCATTTCTCCTTTTGTCTTATTTTCTCCTGTTCTATATTTCATGCAAAGTCAATATTTATCGGCATCAATTTATTACCTACCGATGCTTCCAAATTCGAACCATTCATATATTAATTTTGTGTAAGGGTTACGTAAACTCATGAAATTTTTTTTAGATATAAATCTCTCTGCAAAAAGTTAATTTTCTATTTATCTTTTAAGTTATGAAGGTCACTAATTCTGTTTCGCCATAAACCCACGATGCACATTTCCCCTTCACGTTTACTTTCTGTGAACTGATTCAGAAGGACAAAAGGTTCAACGTAAATATATATATATATATATATATATATATATATATATATATATATATATATATATATATATATATATATATATATATATATATATATATATATATATATATATATATATATATATATATATATATATATATATATATATATATATATATATATATATATATATATATATATATATATATGAGCCAGGATCTGGAAAAACGTCACTTAAGGCTTTTGAGCCCAACATAGATCCAGATCAGCCTGTGCATACGCACAGTCTGATCAGGATCCATATTGTTCTCTAATAGCTTCTTCGAGACCTGTAGTAACTTAAAGAGAGCAACATTAATGTATATTGGCCTGCATTTGACAACAGGCTGATCATGAAACTCAATATTTAAAAATGCTATAAGGGACGTTTTTCCAGATCCCGGCTCATATATATATGAGTTCTCTGGACTTTTTCGTATATATATATATATATATATATATATATATATATATATATATAGATGTAAGGCATGGTTTGTGGGTCATGTCTTTGTATCATGGGTTGTGGGATCTTTTTTTCCCGGGGGGCAGGGAGATAATAAGTGCTATATTTGGAAGTATTTCGAGATGTACAATGCATCTATCGACTTCATTTTACTTTATTTTTGTTTTTACAAAAAAAGTTATAGATATCATTGTGGGACATTACACTGTGGGTCAATGACCCACAATGCTATATACAATATTTATATTTTTGTATTGTGGGTCATATCCCACAACCCGTTCTAAAGAGAATATACAATATATAAAATATTTTTTTGTATTGTGGGTCATATCCCACAACCCGTTCTAATGCGAATATACAATATATAAAATATATATTTGGGGAATGTGGGTCATATCCCACAACCCATATCATGTAACTATTTATGCAAAGCGTTCTATTTGTTGAACATAGTCCATAGACTTAGTTGCAGTAATGCAATCCCAGAAGAAACGCGACGTCTCATCAGGGTTTACACGGTTTGCTAAAAAAAGGAATGCCAGTATACATATATGTTAGGTACCCTAAAATGTTAAATCATAATATGGACATTCAACACACAAAAATGGAAGCGTCCACTCGGCACAAATGTATATATCGTCGGTGTAAATGCAAAACCTCGTATGTCGATTCTTGCGATTTTCAAAGTACAAACTTGTGTACCCAGTTTAGACAATTCTCGCAGGTTTTGAGATAGTTTTACTAATCAGTATTAATGACATATTATTTGTGAACAATAGGTCAAAATTTCAAGTAAAACATTTCAGTATGGGAAAAGTTATTGCACTTTTTTCTCTACCCTTTAAAATTTTCCAAAAACGAGATACGAGGTTTTGCATTTACAACGACGATATGCACCTCTCGGTGCGAACATGTCCTGTTTGACAACTTATTATTAGGATGTTAGATCAGAGCAGCGTTTCGTCGCTCTTTAACAAAAACCTCGTGACTGCAGCTTCTTTTAAGCTGAAGCCACGATGTTTTTGTTGAAAAGCAGCGATTTTCTCCTGATAGGCTGTCTGTTCTTAAAGACTTGCAGACTTTTCTATTGTCAGTTAGCGTTTTATACTTGCATTTTGTCATCTGTAACTGCTTTCAATTTGGATCAGTCTAAAATTTTGTCATTTCATGGAGAAAGTTGTATCTTTCAAAAACAATCTCATTGGTTTGATTTTGGTGCTGAATGAACTGGAGGCAGCTATTTCGATATACAGATCTGTGGATGAATTTTATCATTTACCAGACAAGACCTCAATAACATCAAAAGGTTAGAAAACATTGAGACAAAAGAAATAAACTGCTAGTAACCAGCAATTTCTACTTTTGCTTCAATTATTTTCTGTACTATATCGTACATAGATATTGTCTATCACCATCCATTTTGTCACTTTCAAATTGGACCGGTCCAAAAATGTGTCTTACATGAAAACGGAGTATACTTCGAAGTTATCTATTCATTGCATGGGATGAATGTTATTGCACAGTAAGAGATCGGGTAGGCCAAAGAATATGTGGGATGTTCAAAGTATATGTATTACTTGACCACAGAAGAAAATTCGAAATTTTATTTCACAAATATTTACCATTATACAGAGCTTGAAAAAACATTAATTGCTTTCGGCTCCTGCAATGAGTTGAAGACCCGTAATTCCACTACGGAAACCCTTCTTATTACATTTTATTTAAATGAAAGTGAACACAAACCCTTGTCGATATGGGATGTAGAGTCATACTTCTACCTATAGGTCTACTGGTTTTTTAATTTACGAAAACTCCAATATTGTTGGGATTTTTCCCGTTTTGAATTGTAAAATGTTTTAAAAAATAACTGATTTTTTCTTCTTTTTTTTTCTTCATTTTGTTGTATGAGGAATTAATCATGCTTTGTGACGCCACAAAAATATAAAGGCCATGGAAAACATTGCGAAAAACGAAGAAATTCTGTTAACCCTTTCCCAAACAAGACCTGGTTTTGACGTCCCCATTAGAATAGGCTTGGGAAAACATCGAGACAAAAGAACAAAATGCCGATAATCAGCATTTTCTCCTTTTACCTCAATATTTTCAGTGCTATATTTGAGATAAGTCAACATGTATTTTGATGTATATGTACAGCGGCTATGAAACTACTAAATTGGCTGTATAGGAATGGGTTAACCCATTACCACACAATGACTCTTTTTTACTCCTCACAGGATAATGGCTTTGGAAAACATCGTGGAAAATGAAGAAATTGCTCGTGACAAGCAATTTCTTCATTTCCCACAATGTTTTCTACCATGAAAGACCGAAAAATGTTGAATTTCATACAAATGAAATTATATATTATCTGCAACATCTCTGAATTTGGAAAACCCCAAAATGCCACCGTTTGGTAATGGGTTAATACGTGATCGAAAATGGTTTGAAGCAGAGGAGACGCAAAACTTCATGGAGTTAATGGATGTGTTTGATCTGATAACACACGATAAAAAGTTATTGACAAACAAAATTTTATTTGGTCGTCAATTACTTTTTTTATGAGGTGTAGTTAAACCCTTTCCCAAACAACAAAGGTTGTTGTAGATGACAAAACTGATGTTGATAAAGATAGGATTATGCAGAATGTAGCAGAGAAAATATTGAGACAAAAGAAGAAAATAATGATAATCAGCATTTTCGTCATTAGCCTCAATGTTTTCCCAAGTCTTTTCTATTATGGATGTGTCTTGTTTGGGAAAGGGTCAAAAGACCCACCACATTCAGCAAATTCATTGCGTATTTTTTTGTCTTCTCTGCTTCAGCCCATTCTCAAATCGGTCAAGTTTTAACAGATTTATTAATTGTTGTTGTTGTTGCTGTTGTTTTATCACGTGATTCGTCGTCATCATAAGGGAACAGCATGTGTCAGGTTGAACTGGATGGGTTGGTAAAAATGACTTAACCCATTACTAAGAATTTTAAAATATGTTGCGGACGACAATTTCAAGTGAATGGACGTTTTTTTATTCTTCTGCGTAGACCATTGTGGGAAATGTTTGTCACAAACAATCTCTTCATTTTTCATGATGCTTTCCACAACGTCAACCTTTATCTTGGTGGCCGTCATTATGTGGGAATGCGTCAACTCGATCACGGATCTAGATCAGTCTTTACATTTAGCTTGAATGAATGGGATTTAACGGCTCTTTCACAACTGCTACTGTCATATTGCGGCGACTGTAGCACCTAACCGACATTTCTCCCAGCAGCATTACTACAATCCGAGCCTCCAGCTGCTATCTCACTTAACGGTATATGATTCACATTCATTTGTTAGGGACAGACTACGTCAAATGTCAGAAAGGATATTAATCGATATTGACCGAGCCAGGTTTCGAACCCACAGCCCCCGGTTGATAGACTCTGACGTTACCGACGAAGCTATACTAGCTTGGCTCTTGAGAAGTGCTGTCTAAATACCCGGTACAAAGGAACCGAGTTTTGGGGCTCTTGGTCAGCAATGTTTTGTAGACTCGACTGTTTCAAAATTAGTGAGACGTATAAACGACATGGGAGACCGCCCTCGTCCCTGTCAGCGAATTTTGGACGAATCGGCAATATGTGCAAGTGTCCTCGATCCCACTGACCTCCATTTATTCAGAAATTTTGAAATCGGCTAGCTTTGGGAGAGTCGTAGTTCATCCTGATTCAATTTGGCACTAATTGACCAAACGCCAAAAGATAGATCGCTCCGCCCAATGCAAAATCTAATACAAACAAAAGGGTCGTGTGCATTTTCCTGATCGTTCATTGGCTTATCGATTGTTTTGATTGTCAGCTGATAGATCGATACGATATCACGTAAAAATTAACCCTTTCCCAAACAAAACAATTTCAGGGTTGTCCAATTCGAAAGCTGGTGCATTTTCTTCTTTTGTCTCAATGTTCTCAAGCCATTTCTAATAGGGTCGTCAAAACCAGGTCTTGGTGGGTAGAGGGTTAAGACAAACAACGGGGTTGTGTGCAAATTTCCTGATAGTTCATTGGCTTATCGATGTTTTTGATTGACAGACGGCGTTTGGTCAATTCCTGATCAAAACTGAATTGGGACAAACATTTCAACATGCGCAAATTGGATTAGGAGTGATAAATTACTCCTGCTTATAGCCCCCTATACCTATATGAGAGGGATAAAATATGAATATTTATGAGCGTAACCAAGGAAAATAACAAATATTTGTTTATCTTAATAGCACTTAAAAACTGTTGTAAATGAAGTTTTAAAGTAAATTATAACGCATTTAAGTTAATTTCATTAGCAATAAGAACAGTTTCCATCAGAACCGTTTAATAATGACATATATCTAAGGTACACAATACCATTTGCCAAATGTTTATTTCCATTGTTGTAAATTTTCTCATGTATGTATCAATTTTGGTGGCAATAAAATATGTTTAAACCAGGTACACAATACATTTTTTTGCATTTTTTGTATCTTTTTTTTTTTTTCGCAGCATAAAAAAATAATATCAATTATCTTAAATAATGCAAAATTTAATGAAACATTTGCTCGTAATTGTTTGATATAGATAGAACATTGGAATAGATCTCGGGGTTTGTGGAATATCTTGGGTCTGCCAAACTATTAAAAGTAATCATTTCTGTCGTATTTAAGTTGCGCCATGTCGTCTAATCGTCACTAAAACAATGTTTAATCGCATTCAAATTTAGTGTACGAGATATTTTTTCCAATCCTCGAAAATAAACGTCGCTGAAAATGAGAGTACAAAAGCAAGTCGCAACGAAACAATGTGTCGCATTGATGACCGGTTGGATGGGGATTCAAATGTACAAGATCCACTATCCGTAGCTTTTTGCTGCAGACGACAAATAAGATGTTGATGAAGATTTTAAGATTTGTGTGCAATCTAGCAGACAAAATTGAGACAATAGGAGAAAATGTTGCTTGGGAAATTTTCTCCTTTTGCCTCGCTATTTCCCCAAGCCTTTTATACTAAGGATGACAAACCCGGGTCTTGTTTTTGAAAGGCTTAGCGCAAACCACCAGCGTTGAACGGGGCGTTCAACCTTCATCTAGCCTCTCTTACAACCCGTCGTGCGTCTTTATAAATCATATGTCTTCGGAGATTTTTAAAACGTACGATTTATAAGGACGCATGACGGGTTGTAAGAGAGGTTCAAAGAATTGTCCGGTCAATTCTTTGCTGCGTGCAGTCTGCGCCGTAGTTGCGTCCACCAAAATCGTACGTTGCACGTGCGTGCATCGCACAACGATGCCTACGTTTTAGACGCAGACCGCACGCAAGAGCACGTTCGACCAGTTGTAAGAGATACTGAAGCCGGTCGTACGTGCTCCCGCGTCCATTCTGCGTCTAAAACTTACGTATTATCGTGCGATGCACGCACGTGCAAAGTGCGATTTTGGAGGACGCAACTACGACGCAGACTGCACGTATCAAAGAATTGATGGTAGAATTCTTTGCTACGACCATTTTGCGTCTATCAGAACGACAGGAGCACGCAAGACAGAAGAACTGAGCTCTTACGACAGACGTGCGTGTGACGCATGGAAAATTAAACAGAATTCCAAAAATAATCACAAAGAAGGCGCTTTTTCCACGAAAGAGATTCATACTTTTAACCTGTTTTTAATGTACATGTTTTAAGCCTCTCTTACAACCCGTCGTGCGTCTTTATAAATCGTGCGTCTTCGGAGATTTTTAAAACGCACGATTTATAAGGGCGTACGACAGGTTGTAAGAAAGGCTTAGACAATGAAACATTTTATGGTACAGTTGATCCTTTCCGAATAGGCAAAACATAAGATTTTTCCAATTTGAAAGCTAATGCATATGACATATTTACTCGATGTTAATAAAGAAAGCTAGGTTAGACAGGGCTAGAAGTTCCCTATAAATTTGACTTGCAATATTCTGCAAGTGGCTTTTGGAACCAATAGCAAAAAGATAAATTCACTAGCAAATAACCCTGTCTCTAGTATTCATGAATTTTGTGCTACATATAGACTTGGTTAATCGTTATATGTATTGACAAACCGTCGGCGTTGTTACAAAATGTCGTAACTACGGATAGAACCAAGCTGTAGTTATGCGATTTTATAGCGACACCCACGATATACTATTTGTTTGTCCGAAATTTCGTCACTGTTTACTGGATAAAATCGTTCCCTATTTTCTCTTCATTTACTTTACTTGCGAAAAAGTCTTGTTGCGGAAATAATCACTTGCAATTTTCTATTTTGACTATCAAATTGCCAGTACGCTAGTTGAAATTCAAGCCCGGATAAGTGTTACGTTTTGCTCAGAAACTGTCGAGGTAAATAAAGAAAATGTTGGAATCTTAACATTTTCCTCTTCTATCTCGACGATTTCCCACATGTTCTCCATTTTGGACGTTAAAAAGGTCGAAACCAGATCGTGCATGGAAAAGGATTTGAACAAGTTTACTGACAGACGGACGACGGACACACTGCCATGAAAATAACCCGCTGGCATGACAGCCAGTGGAGCTAAAACAAGATAGCATTTGAGAACAATGAACAAATGGCAATGCATTTTGCTATCTTTGGAGGTCGGTGAATAGACAAACATGAACAGACCAGACTCCTGGTATTTCGCATGGGTGTAAATGCGCCTGTTACTGGCATTTTCTTCCTTAAAGTTGTCCACCCAATCCCTTAAAAAGATTCAGGTAATTTCGGAATTTATCAGAGGACATCGTTAACATTCGGCGGTGGGAAGTGCCGACTTTTTCTAACTCATAACGTTTCCGTATAGATGAAAAATGGTACGATTGTTAACGTCACTCGAACAAAATCCGACGTCGCGTGAATCTCATTAGGAGTTGACTACCGTAACCCATTACTAGACAGCAAAGGCTTAGAATGTCTGAATTCAAATGTGTTGTAGACGACAATTTCAAGTATATCAAATTTCATGTTTTTTGTTGTTGTTGCTGTTGTTGTTGCTTTTTTGATCAAGGAAAACATTGGGGAAATGAAGAACTTGCTTGTCACAAGTAATTTCTTCATTTTCCACCACGTTTTTAAAGCATTTATCTTGTGTGTCGCCAAAAGATGTCATTGTTAGAATATTTTGATCTTATTCAACGATCAATATTGAGACAGACTTAACCAATATTTTCTCCTTTTTGGGGACTCTCTCTCTCTCTCTTTATCGTGGGTTATTTTGCCGAACTGTAAGACAATTGTAGGCAGCCGACGGTTTTAATTTGTCAGGATGCGGTTACCTACAATGGCTACTCTAAGCTTTTGGAACTCAACTACCAAGCCATGATAGCCGATAATTAGTTCCGTAAGCTGATCCGGATCGAGATCGGCCTCGTCCTGATTTCTGCTACACGCAATATATTGTAATAAGCTTTGGAAATCAACTACCAATTATAGTCAGTTTCACTAGCTGATCTAGACCGAGATCGGCTCGTCCAGATTTCTGCTGCACGCAATCTCGTTGATCGGGGCTATATGAAGCTTTGCAATTTAACTTGGAACGGGCCTAGAGCTGATTTTGACCAGGACAAAGGGGCAACTGCATTTGTCACAGAAAAATGGGTTTTGGCCTAAAGCGACAAGAGAAATCGGATAAACAACCAATTTCCCTAGTCAAGCGGGGTCTAGCAAAGCATCAATAGTCCGACCGTCATGGTAAAGAGGGCCTGTCGTTTTTGACTGAGTTCAAAAAATGGGGGTGATTGCAAATATCACAAGAAAAGGGGACTTCTGGCTTACAGTTAACAAGGCAAATTGGAAAGACTACCAATTTCCATTGTCAGAATGTTTCCAGTCAAAACTTAAAAGCAGGTCATTGTAGAAAGGGGCTCCTGGTTTTGACTTCACACAAAGTAAAGGAAGGCAAATGTGATGCTAAAATTACATGGATTTAATAAACACAGAAAACAGACAAGTCAATTCATGAATACAAATTAACACCAAATTCAGCATATTCCCAAAGTACTCACTTTACTTATTCTTTAGCTTATTTCCAAAGACAAACATTATTTCAAAAGGACACTCAAAGTCATGCATAACAATCAAAGTCATGCAAATGACAATGTTCTGGTCCTCTGGACAAAAAGGGTCAAATTGGGAAAAGGGTCTGGTTATTCTTCAAAATAAAAACAAGGGACAACTGGCCAAAATGGACTAGGACTGTCGGACCTCTAGAGCTCAGTTATGTGCAAATAACCAAGGGAGAGGAGGCGACAGGTGTTGAGTTGAGATTCTCTTCCTGAAAAGGGCTAAGACCAAAAATAAAGAAATATTACGGGGAAAGGGGATGATCAGCAGCTCGTTGGAGTGACGGGAATGCCAGAGAGTAAAATAAAGTTCCAAAAAATATTACCAGTCTTACTTTTGTTTTGTTTTATCCAAAATAAATCCAAATCATAATTTAATCCAATTTCACATAGCCTCCTATGGCAAACCCGTCCAAGCCGCTAATAAGCGGGCTCTGGGACGCGCTCGAGTATTTATAGTTCTGAGCATCTGCTCGTGTGCCGAACTGACCAATCAGAATTGAGCGGCGATTTTGAGTAATCAGGTTCCGACGGCTCAAAAATTCTGAGACAATATTCGTTCTGACACAAACAAATGATAGAATCCAGGGAATAGAATAGCAATTCTCAATTCCCGAGTTCCTAAAGTTTGTTCTCGAGTACAAAACATAATGGGAAAAGGAGATTAAAATGCTGAAAACAACAATCAAACGCGGCGGAAAGCATTGTTTTCCATCCGCGAAAAGACCAAAGAAATAGTCCCAAATATTATCACAAAATACATAAAACAGACGGACAATTAAAATCAAAACATACATGACAAATATTATTTGATCCAAATTCTATTCAAACGATCCATTAGAAATGCGATTTGAAGCGATAAAATTTTCCTACACCGCGATCACTCGAGTACCTACGGCGCGCTTAGCGACGAACGTAAACAAAGTGACCACCCTGCGGAAAATTCAAATAATGAATAGAACCTCAATTAATACAATTAAAGACCCAGCCCAGAATAAAATAGACATATTAATCTAGCATTTTCTGTCCAAATATATGCATGAAACATTGAACTCGGCCCAAAAACGGACGACCAACATGACAACAACAATCTCGGAAAAAACCCGGTCATTTAATTTCTTTCGCCTATATACTTCAAATTATCTTTTCATTGATTCACTTCTTAGCTCTTTCTAAAGCAATAAAATTATTGATTATACATAGGGCTACTGAAAACGTCGTAAAAAATAGAATAAAAAAATTCTCCTTTTTGCTAAATGTTTTGCATGCAGTATTGTACAATTTCTGTTAATTTTCAAATGCCAATTAATTCATTTATGCCTTCTGTAAAATCTAAACAAGTGTGTAATATTGATATTTTGGAAAGTGATAAAATTGTCACTGTTTGAATTTATTAGCTAATGCAGACCACAAAGTGGATGCTGATAAAGGATTTGTACACAAGATAACTAAGAAGATATTAAGATAAAAGGAGAAATGCTGGTTATTAAGGTTTTCTTCTTTTGTCTAAATGTTTTCCCAAGTCATTTCAATACCACATATCAAAACCAGGTATTGGTTTCGAAAAGGTTTTTACACTCTTAGCAATGATATTAGCTGACACTGAATGTTAGAACTTATTTATTTACATTTAACCCTTTCCCAAAACGGCCAAAATAGGTTAAAGTTTGAAAGCTGATGCATACTACAAAATGGATCTTCTTCATGAAGGTAATATGTGTAAATAATAAGACTCAGAAAGTATTGTGGCAAAAGGAGAAAATACTTATTATCAGCATGCTCTTCTTTTCCCTCAATGTTTTCCCAAACTTTTCCTATAAAAGATGTCAAACCAGGTCTTGTTTGGGAAAGGGTTAAAGGCCAACTAGACATCCTGTCATGGATTATTTTCAATATTGGTCAGGTTGTTCTTTTTAAAAAGACAGGAAAAACAAAAACAAAAAAAAAACACCAGCCAGTTCATCCATTCAGGTAACAACTGTTTATGCTGTGATGTAGATATTTGTGGAATTATGGAACATAAAGTGTACTTTCTTCACTTGAAGTCCTTGTCCTCTTCCCGTCCTTTGTTTTCTTTGATTTCCCGATAGCTGCAATACGTGTTCAGTCCATATTTCAAAAACAATTGACATGTCCTGTTCCTTTCCATTCTTAAATCTAACAGTAACAGGCATCTTCAAAACAATGCAGATGATGATCTTTGAGTCTGTCATTGAACTTCTCGTATACCTGTCTTGCTTACAGTCCACTGAAAAATGATAGAAAACATCAAATTAGCTCTTTTCCAAACTACACAATTTTCCCAATTTAACCCTTTCCCAAACAAGACCTGGTTTTGACGTCCCTAATACAATAGGCGTTTGGAAAACATTTAGACAAAAGAAGAAAATGCTGACAATCAGCATTTTCTCCTTTTGCCTCAATATTTTCTGTGATATATTTTACACAAATCCTATCTTTAAAATCCATTTTGTCATTTGTGGCAGTTTTTGAAGTGGATTGCCCTAAAGTTAGTCATTTGGGAAAGGGTTAAAAGCTGTTGCGGTTGACAAAATGGATGTTGAACAGAAAATATTGTGTAATACACAGCATTTATGGAAAATATTGAGACAGGAAAGTATCATAAAAGCACTAAATCCATCACCAGGTCCAAGTTGAAAGAAGGGGAGAGGGGACAGGACGGGAATATACCAGGTGTTAATTTTTTTGTAACCAACCAGACGGCAACACTTGGGCCGTGACTTAAGCACACTTCACATTGAGTTCTGGCTCGCTAAAAAATGAAATTTTTTCGAATTAACTGAATAGATCAAAGCCAGAGGGTGATGTAAACAAATGCTATGGAAGATTCTAACAAAGAAACCTTAGCGTTACAGTATTTGATACTACTATTGATCCAGATCAAACTACACTTTACCATTCTTGAAACAATCCCATGTTTTGACAATCTACATTAATTAAATGATGTTATTTTAAAGTCTCTTTGTGAAAAAGAATAAATTTCTGTAAGCTAGTATTTTCTCCTTTTCCCTTACAGAGTTTTTATTTCTGTTATCTGGTTTACCTGTAATCAGCATTTACTTCCTTTGCCTTAACATTTAAGCAAAAGAATAAGATGTTTTGACCAGCATTTCCCCTCCTTTTGCATCAATATTTTCTATGGTATATTGTGCATAAACCATCAACATCAATTTTGCTGTCTGAATCACTCTTTAGTTAGGAACAGACTTAAATTTGGCCATTTAGGAAAGGATTACTTAAAAACACTGTTTAAGTAAATGGACTAATTAAAAATAGAAACGTTTTACTCACTGATAATGGGGCTGATCAACAGCTAAGACAAGACAACAGCTTCCCTGGCCTTCATGAAATTGAGATCAACCATCAATCAAAAGCTTCAGGTACATAGCTTGGATAAACCTGAGGGAGAAAATAGAAAGTAAAATTATCATTAACCCTAAGGCCCTTTCCCCAAATGACAAAGTTTTAGGGTGTTTCAATTTGGAGGTAGATAAAAAATGGATAGTAATGAGGATAGGATTTGTGTACAATATAGCACAGAAAATATTGAGGGAAAGGAGAAAATGCTGGTTATCAGCATTTTCTCCGTTTGTCTCAATGTTTTCCCAAGCCTATTCCATTAGGGACGTCAAAACCAGGTTTTGTTTGGGAAAGGGTTAAAAAACAAATAAACAAACAAACAATATCTTTGTAAAAAGAAATCCCCCTGTTTTTTTTCAAATGCGACATTTGTCCTTTGTAATGCAGGGGCAGATCCAATGATTTATTTGAGGGAAAGGAGGGGGGGGGGGGGGCAACTTTCTTCAATGGGGATTGACCTAGGACTAAGGTCAACAAAAATAATTGCTTATGACTACCTGTAAATAGCCAATAAAAATATCATATCAATGCCATGACTACAATTAATTCATGCCCCCAAAAAATGTTTTTGAGGAGCATGAAAATTGGTAATACAAATTCATTTATTCACAAGCAGATATTTTCCAAAACAAGAGTTGTCGTCCGACAACATAGCTCGCCTATATGAGATTTTGTCACAAAAACAGTTTAATTTTTGTAAAGTAGGCCGAACTCCAAGGTAAAGGTCACAAGGTCAAAGGCCATGGTCCCAAACGAAAGGTCTTGGCAGAAGGTATCAATCCTGTTTGAACAAAAGATGTTTGTAAAACATATATATATGCCCCCTCAAGGGCCTACATTTGATGTAAAACATATATGCCCCCTCAAGGGCCTACATTTGATGTAAGTCAAAGTCCAAGGTCAAGGTCACAAGGTCCAAGGTCATGGTCAAATATGATAGGTCTTGGTAGGAGGTGTACATGTGTGAAATATCAAGGCTGTATGTGTAAAAGGATCTGACATATCGGCCAGTTTAAAGTTTTTCAAAAGTGGGACAAACTACAAGATCAAGGTCTAAGGTCATGGTCAAATGTGAAAAGTCTTGGTTGAAGGTGTCCATGTGTGATATATCAAGGCTGTAGGTGTAATAGGACATGAGATATAGGCCAGGTTAAGAATTAAGTGTGAAAAGCAACAAGGGCAATAACTGCAAGAATTTGATCAGCAGAGTAAGAGTTCTTGTGCACTGCACCTCTCCATAATGAGATCTATCCACCTGTAAAGTTTCATGATTGTAACTTTAATACTTTTCGAGTTATAGACAAGGATTGGTCTATGGACCAACCGACCGACCGACCGACCGACACTTGCAAAACAATATACCCTCATTTTCTTCGAAAGGGGGCATAAATATCAAGGCTCTATCAATTATATTGCATGATATATAGGCCAGGTTAAAGTTTTATAAAAGTAGGTCAAACTCCAAGGTCAAGGTCACTAGGTCAAAGGTCATGGTCCAAAAAGTAAGGTCTTGGCAGGAAGCATCCATGTGTGAAGTATCAATGCTGTATCTCTAATAGAGCCTGAGATATATAGACCAGCTTAATGTTTTGAAGATGTGACCATGACACAACACAACATTAGGGCTGTGACATTAGCTCCCCAGACATAAAGTCCCGACTCGATAAAAATGACACATTCAAATGATATATGGTCAGGTGCAAATGTAGTCACTTGAGAGACAAGGGAGGATCCAGGATTTTTTTCATGGGGGGGGTCCATTCCAAAATGATGGCTTAAAATGTGTTAATTAAGTAACGTTACAACTTACAGTAATTTTATATAGTCAAAATTTAATTTTCGGCGAATGCCAGGGGGTCCGGACCCCTCAACCCCCTCTAGATCTGCCCTTGAGATATATATATTGTGAAGAGTTTGACTTTGATTGAACGGCTAAACATGTTGAAGTTGAGCTGACAAAAAAAACAAGAGGACCATGATGGTCCTATATCGCTCACCTGAACCAAAATGATAAAAGCAACACTTTTCTTCAATTCAAAAAATATTTTTGACTTTAAGACTGAAAACGAACTTATGGTCAATAACATTGTGAAAATCGAACTAATCCAAAATTTCATCGTTCCCAACATTGTGTCCAAGATTTGTCTTGTTTGATAAATAATTGTAGATTCTGGAGTATAAACAAGGTCGAAAACAGCCGAAAACAGCAATTTTGTCAAATTCAAGGGCACATAACTCTCAACTTTCTAGTCAGATCAGGCTGAAAATCAAACTCATCCGAGATCTTATGATATCCAACATTGTGTCCAAGATTTGTCTTAATTGATAAATAATAGTAGATTATAGAGTGTAAACAATGTCAAAAACAGCCGAAATCGGCAATTTTATCAAATTCAAGGGCACATAACTCTCCATTTTTTTATTAGATTGGACTGAAAATCAAACTTATCCAAGATCTTATGGTCTCAAACTTTGTGTTCAAGTTTTGTCTTAATTGATAAATAATAGTAGATTATAGAGTGTAAACAATGTCAAAAACAGCCGAAATCGGCAATTTTATCAAATTCAAGGGCACATAACTCTCACCTTTCTGGTCAGATCAGACTGAAAATCAAAATCATATGAGATCTTATGGTCTCCAACCTTGTGTCCAAAATTTGTCTTGATTGGTCAAAAATTGTAGATTCTAGAGTGTAAATAAGGTTAAAAACAGCAATTTTGTCAAATTCAAGGGCTCATAACTCTCATCTTTCTGATCAGATAAGACTGAAAATCAAACTCATCCCAGATCTTATGATCCCCAATATTGTGTCCAAGTTTTGGATTGATTGATCAATAATTGTAGATTCTAGAGTGTAAACATCGTCGAAAACAGCCAAAAATGACAATTTTGTCAAATTCAAGGGCAAGTAACTCTCGACTTTCTGATCAGATCAGACTGAAAATCATACTCATCCGAGATCTCATGGTCCCAAACATTGTGTCAAAGTTTTGTCTTGATTGATGAATAATTGTAGATTCTAGAGTGTAAACAAGGTCAAAAACAGCCGAAAATGGCAATTTTGTCAAATTCAAGGGCACATAACTCTTGTCTTTCTGGTCAGATCAGACTGAAAATCGAACTCATCCGAGATCTTATGGTCTGCAATGTTATGTCCAAGATTTGTCTTGATTGATCAATAATTGTAGATGTCTAGAGTGTAAACAATGTCAAAACTAAGTATTTTTCGCATTCAAGGGCAGATAACTCCTGACTTTCTGGTTCGATCTGACCCATAATCGAACTCATCCCAGATCTTATGGCCATACATGTTTTGACCAAGTTTGGTCAAGATTGGCTTATATTTGTAGATGCTAGAGTGTAAACACGAAATTGTGAACGGACGGACAGATGGACAGACAGACGGACGACGGACAAAAAGTGACCACAATAGCTCACCTTGAGCACTTCGTGCTCAGGTGAGCTAAAAACATTCAATTTCTAACAGTCAGACTGAAACCACTGAAGTATACTTTTGGGCAACATCCCATACCGACCCCAAGGGCGGATCCAGGATTTTTTCCAGGGGGGTGTCCAGGCCCAAATTTTTTTCCAGGGGGGGTCCAAGCCCAAATTATGGCTTAAATGTAGTAAATATGTAACATTGCACTAAATCTATATAGTCACAATTCAATTTTCGGCCAATGCCAGCTAGGGGGGTACGGACCCCCCGACCCCCTCTAGATCCGCCCATGGACCCCATTAGCGCTTCCAGCCTCTGTTGATAACATGACTTCGCTTTGCGTACACTTTATTAGATCTATCGCCTAGCTATGTCAGGGTTAACCCTTTAATTTTTGAAAGCATTCACAAGAGCAAGGATCACCCAAGGAATACCTCTGTCAAATTATTTCAAAATCTGACTAGGGGTTTCAGAGAAGAAGAATTTTCAAGAATTTCTTCATTTCTATATAGCCCCCTTCACCAGAACCATGTTTCTTGACCAATCTAATTAAAGTCACCCAAGGAAAATCCCTGAGAAATTATTTCAAAATCTGACAAACGGTTTTAAAGCGAATTTTTTTTGTTAAGAATTTCCTCATTTACCTATAGAGCAAGTAGCCCCCCTTCACCAGAGCCACATTTTTTGAAGGATCAAACTTTGGTGGGAGACAAAAGCCTGTAAGGATATTTGCCACGGCCGGGTATTGAACCCGGGACCTCACGAATGAGACCGAGAGTCTGATGCGCTACGGATAAATGGATGACCATGAGGAAGGTCATTTTGCAGGGAACAGATAGATATTATTGAAAGAAGCGTGCATACCAAATTTGAGCTTTTTATGTCAAATACTTTTGGAGAGAATAACAATGTTAAGTTTTCGGACAGACAGACGGACTGACAGACAGACAGACCGACAGACAGACATGAGTAAAACAATATGCCCCCGATCTTTCGATGCGGGGGCATAAAAATTGATGTTATAGTTCTGACCTTTGTGCAGGAAAATTCGTCTCATAATGCTTTATTCATGTAGTTTGAAAAAAATTGAACCAGTAGGTAAAAATTTAATGTCAGGACAAGAAAATATGAACTAGATGTGTTTGTGAAACACAAATGCCCCCAAAATGGCCATTTTTCTAAAATATTAAGTTTTCGTGAAAAGGGTTGATAAGGGTAAATGGATGACCTTGAGGAAGGTCATTTTGCATGGAACAGATAGACATTATTGAAAGAAGTTTGCATACTAAATTTGAGCTTTGTATGTCCAATACTTTTGGAGAAAAGGCCAATGTTAAGTTTTCACGTTAAGTTTTCTGACAGACGGAAGGACAGACGGACATGAGTAAAACAATATACCCCCGATCGGGGGTATAAAAAGAGGATGCTAGAGTGTGCCCCATGTGCACATCTTTTTTCCTTTTGTGAAGTCATAATGAATTTGACACACCCCCCCCCCTTTGTAGAAGATATGGCCCCAGACACTAAGCGTGTGGAATTGACTGTCAGCCTTATGGACAGACAGAAAAGAGCTACCCAGTGTGGACCAATAATGGACTACATCTGCTGCGCAAGAGCAACATCCATAAATTATATCAATTCAGGGTTCGACATTAAGGCACGTCCGAACGACATTGTCTAGTAAATTGTCCGTTCGGGCTTGTAAAATCCACGTCGAGCTAGCCCGACTGGTCTAGTGAAAAAATCTTGATGATTAAAATTCAATTCACATAAATTTTCCATTCGTTGCTTCAGTCTTGCCTGACCACAAATGACGATCTAGTCCATGTCCATTAAAGTCACAAGTAATCGGCGAGAATAATGTGAAAGTAGAATTCCAATAAACAGGAAATCTAGTTGAAAACAGACTAGTTGCAATAATGTAACCGAAACCTTTTTGAATTTTGATCCGAGTTTCGGTTACAATTCCTTCCTATTCGTTGCAATGGAGCAGGTGCTGGAATGATTCATTCCAGCAAGTTTACCATAGTCAAACTTCAAAATAAATTTATGGAATGTAGTAAGAATGTTACCTGACAACAGGTTATCTATTTTTCTGTCAATCCAGCATAGTTTTATGTTGAATCACTTTCAAATAAAGTTCAATTCAATTTTGAAGCAGAGTACCCACCCATTTTATTCTACTGAGACTTGAATTTTCCGTTGGAAGAAATAATTGATAACAATTCTTGTTGATACATTTTAACTGAATTTGTGCCATGGAATATCTTTTTATGGGACACACATCTTATTAGATATGTTAGTATACAAAAATTTATGCAATAATATGTGTCTTCCACTCTGTTGTCTTGCTCCACAAGAAGGAATAGGGTGGACTCGTAGCCACAAACCAATACCCATCATCAAGTTTGTGGCCACGATATCGCAGCTAAAAACAGACATGCTCAGTCGCGATAGAAAGCAAATCTAGACTAGAAGGGTCGGTCTGTCCAATTTTGACCCCATTTTCGACACAGTGCAAGCGTTTGGGCCGGGAATTAAACTTTCTAACCCAGTTTGTCCATTTATTTAGCTTCCTAGCTTACATACCGGTATTGATCGACCGTGCACAGCCATTTGAACCGTGTCATTTTCATTTGTCTTATCTCGGTCGTTTCCGTAACTCACCGAATGATAGATCGGAACAGGAAATTGAGTAGTCAACAGACATGCGCAGTCGCGATATCTAAAGCGAAACTAGACTAGAAGGGTTGTTATTTGATTTATGCCTGTCCGATTTTGAGCCGGGTTTTGTTCCGGATTACGCGTTTAGGTCTGGAATTAAAATTTGTCACCCAGTTTGTCGATTTATTTAGCTTCCTAGCTTACAGATCGGTATCCATCAAGTATGCACATCTATTTGAACTAGGTCATGTCATTTGTCTCAACTCGGCCGTTTCCGTAACTCAGCAAACAATAGGTCCTTATTTTTTTTGGTCTAGCAGACTTCACTGGTGGTCTAGTAAAAATTATGAGGAACTAGACCACTGGTCTAGTGATAAAAAAAGCTAATGTCGAACCCTGATCATTATGACAACAAGATGAGTTTGTGAAACATGAATGCCCCCAAAATGGCTATTTTCTGAGAAAATGCAAAATGTTAAGTTTTCGAACAGACAAACGGACGGACCGACAGAGAGACAGACATGAGTAAAACAATCTTTCGATGCGTGGGCGTAAACTAGAAAGACCTGAATTACAAAATCATAATAAATTTGATATTTTTGCTTACCGCTCTGTTGCCCCGAGAGAGAGCCGCCATTTTGTTTCCAACAATGCATTGCGTCAACGACAACCCGTATTCCGGGTCATTGGGTAGATCTATAAATAACATTGTGGGCAGTCTAAAAAAATACGTATTACTCGCACAGAGGCTGTGCTATGAGCGTGTTCTAAAAATAGATCGCACTTTGTGGGTCAATATTTTATATATAATTATGGGTCACGAAAAAATTTTTTTCCATAAAAATTCGAATCATACTATTTGCAATAAAATTCAGATTCCAGATTGCCGGCGTTTTATGGGTCAAAATATTGATGACCCACAAACCACCAAGATAACCCACAACGTGAGTCAGAATTTGACGAAATGACCCACAATACGCCTGTTAGATAACTATATATATATATATATATATATATATATATATATATATATATATATATATATATATATATATATATATATATATATATATATATATATATATATATATATATATATATATATATATATATATATATATATATATATATATATATATATATATATATATATATATATATATATATATATATATATATATATATATATATATATATATATATATATATATATATATATATATATATATATATATATATATATATATATATGAGCCCGAAACTGGAAAAACTTCCCTTATAGCATTTGAGAACAACATGGTTCCATATCAGCCTGTCATCAAATGCAGTCTAATATGCATCCATGCTGCTCTCTTTAAGTTGCTATAAGTCACGAAGAAGCTACTAGAGAACAGCATGGATCCTGAGCAGACTGTGCGTATGCACAAGCTGATCTGAATCTATGTTGGGCTCAAAAGCCTTAAGGGACGTTTTTCCAGATCCTGACTCATATAATTTCGTATGTGCGCTGTATCAGAACACCGCATCGCAACTTCACTTGTCATTTTTTGTCACAATTACATTCAAACGTCAAGTTTTGTACTTTGTTCGTTATTAGGTGATTCAGTGCCCTTGATCATACGGCTTGAAGTCTCGATGTCTTCTTTTGTAATGATAAAACTATTGGATCTGTGATTGTTTTTCTTGTTCCGCAGCCGATATATGCACACCGGAACCAGAAGTGTACAGCCGAAAATCATTGTGGCTCCACTGGTATAGATGGTGACGTCATACATACCACTGGTCTCGAAAAGTACACCTAGAATAAATAGATAGCGACGTGCTTATTTATAGGTAAAACAAAAAAGGTAAAATAAAAATGTGTTGTCTCTTCAGATACTTGTATTAGATCTGGATTTATATCCACTTTTTTTAAAACAAAAAGTAGAATATTATAAGGCCTCACTAATGCGAATTTTAATAGATCTGTTTGATTTTCCATCAATTCAATTTGGTACGGTTGATTGAATATTAAGAAGTCGGGTGAAATGTCAAGCTCCTATTCCTATAAATTATGCCAAGGATTTTGCATCCCCTCCTTTCTGATCATATATGCACAATAATGCTATACCATACCTGCTATAGGTCCGGATATTAGGACACCGACACTTTTACAGAAGAACGTGATTCCTACACCATCAGCAAAGTTATCTTCTCCAACCAACTCTCCAATAGAGAGGAAGGTATGGCCCCCGGCTGTGTTAAACAGAAATCCAAGCACCGCGTCAAACGCGAAGATCCAGTAAAGATGGCCGCCTAGGGGAAGCAAAATGGAACAGATTCCTACGCCAACCATTGACAATAAGTACACAAGCACAACGTCCACGTGAATAAGATGAGAACCAAAACCGAACGTAGCTTTCCCAACGCAGTTTGATATTCCAAACACTGTTAACGACAGAGCTGCTTCCGCTGTCGAATAGTCACGTGATAAAAGTAGTGCCGGTAAATGCACAAGATATAATAAGTTTGAGAGATTGCAACATAAACATTGCAGCGAAAATAGTAGAAAATGCGCATTTTTGGTTAAAAGTCGAAAGTTAAATGCTTTCTGTGTTCTAGGAGTTGATTGTAAAGAAAATATTGTTGATGCACATACAAGCATATTTAACGAAATCCCAGCTAGAAGCAGGAATATGTCTTGTAGAGCGTAACGTGTCGAGATGTATGGAATCAGAAATGAGTAGACTGTCATTCCGAGGTATATCCCGAGTGTACACAGGCCGGTCATCATTGTACGGTACCTTCTGAAGCTTCTGTTGATCGCTGTTATAAATCCATTGTATGCGATACCGTGACCTAGTCCTGGAAAATAGGGGAAATGTTCTTGACTATGTCATCGAGCTACATACAAGAGGGGATATTGACTCTTAACCATCTTAATAATCACAAAACCCTATGCTGTGGGTACTCATAAGAATCGTCTCGAAGAATTGTCTCCTTGAGACGATTCAAACGAGTTCCTCACAAAATAAGAGTTAATTTTGAAATAAACGATTTAGAATGCCTTTACACCCTCTTATAATAATGTTGCTCTGAGAACATATTAAATATGGGAAGAGAATAGTTTATGAGGTAGGGGCCTATGTGCCTAAGGCCTAAAGGTTATAACTTTGAAAACCTCATGGCTGCAGCTTCTATCAAGGTTTCAATTACGAGGGTTTGAAAGAAAAGCAAGAGCATAAGTTTTTATGCGAAATAGTAGCCTAAATAGTTTAGTGGCAAACGAATATTAAAGCATGAATTTGCCTGAATCTACTAGATTTTGGAAACTAAAGACTTGTTTAAAACGAAAAATGTTCAAATAAATAGAATCTGTTTGTTAAAAATCGGTGTAGAATATATAATTGTAAGCTAATGAAGTAGTTATACCTTGTCAAAGAGCTAAATTTAATTACGAAAACTTATAAAATTATATGACTTGTAACAGTAGTTGACATTTTCATCTCAAAAAAGGACAACTACAAACTTTGACCAATTCTCAAACAAGACTATGTTTTGACGTCTCAAACATAGAAAGCTTTGATGATAATCTGCATTTTCATGCTCCCCGAACAAAATTCGGGGGAGCATAAAGTCGCCACACTGTCCGTCCGTCCGTGTGTCCGTCGATCCGTCCGTCCGTCCGTCCGTCCACAGCCATATCTAAGCAACCCTTGAACCAAATTCAATGAAACTTCACATGTGAACTCCCTGGTAAAATCCCTAGAGATTTTTTCTCCGTTTCTTAATTTGAACCTGCGTCATGGAAAAAGGGGCCTTAGTATAAAAATTAGTTTTCCCTAATTTATCTTCATCTAATAGGCAGAATTTTATGAAATTTTGTGCTTATGTGATAAATAGGATGTTCTAGACCATATTTTATAAATAATGTGTGTACAAAAAATCTGTCATAGGAAAAGGGGGCTTAATGTATGATAGTTTTTATTTTGTGATAAACACTTATTCGGGGAGCATAATCCGTCTATGACGGCTCTTGTCTCTTTTTGTCTCAATATTTTCCAGGCCCGTAGAAAGGGGGGCCTGTTTTCTGTGATATATTTTACACAAATCCCGTCTTTATTCACACATCCATTTTGTCGTCTGCGACAACTTTAAAATTCAACTAATATTTTATTTTGTCATCTGTGGAAGTTTAAAGGCTCGTATTTAGTTTTCCGTTTGTAAGATCTTCGAGTAATTAATCTTTGCGTGGTGGATAACGTTTGGCTTACCCGAGATTGTTCCGTAACATACCAGCACTGTAAATTTATGTATAGAGAAGTAGCAGGCCACCAGACCCAGACTCGCTAGTAAACTACCGAGCGTGCAGGCTCGTCTTACTCCATACTTGTTTATTGCCAGGCTTCCCAATAGACCTGCAATGGTACATAATTTTTAAGCAGCGATCTGGGGAAAAACTTTTAGTTCGTCTTTTTCAACAAAAATCTCGTAACTACAGCTTTAGTCAAGCTGTAGTTACGATGATTTGTTGAAAGCAGCAATACTGTATTTGAGACCAACATGGGTAAAGATCAATTTGCGTGTACACGCATTCTAATGAAGATTTATGGTTTGTACTAATTGTAAAAGAGCAGAGTGGATCATTATAAGACTGTATATTGATATGTGCTGATCTGGATCTATGGTCATACCAGATGCTATATAAGGATTTTTTTCCAGCATCTGTCTCAAATTATTGTAGTAACATTGTCCTTATTAAATTCATAGAAGCAAACAGCATCTAGAGACCACCCTTCAACACTTTCACAAACAACGAATTTTACGACATGTCATGATGTGTAAATATGAAAAGAAAAGACAGAGAAAAGAAA